>OVAN01007606.1:0-19408 GCA_900406275.1 Anastatica hierochuntica | reverse complement strand
TCCTCACTGAATGGCTTGTTTGAAAAGTCACTCACCCCTCTCTTTTCTCCCCTTTTCTCTTTTGGTGTTCTGCAGGTAAAAGTTAGAAGCGATAAATTACAGTCCGGTTGGTGAAGTTTGCTCCGGTTTTGGCGGTACCATTTGGAGCAGCCCTGTATCCTCGGGTCGTGGTCATTACAATAAGTATATAACACGGGTAAGTTGACTCACCTCTCCATGTAGGTCCGTTCTTGTTGTGGATGCTCTAAGGTTGGTCTTTTTTGTTATCTTTTCATTTATAAAATTGGATCTTTAACGGTTGATTGTGAATGATTTGCTTTAAATTAAAGCACAAAATAGTTGGGTTTGTTAAAAAAAAGAAAGTTGGCTCCAATAAATATTAAAAAAAAATTATTTGATAAAGTAACTAATATAAATTCATATTAAATTAGCTAAATGGATTTTTTTAATATAGTAGACTGACATACCACAATCTTTTTTTGTGAAAAATTAGCTAAATGGATTTTTCTAACATTTGTTTCTTGTATCTAACTATTTTTTAAAGAGATTTGAGAATCTAGACTTTTTAATAATGTAAATCCTTTAATACCCTTTTGTTTATATTTTTTAATTAAAAATTGTTAATTAAAAATTAACAAGCTACATATTAAAAAATAACTCTTATTCTGATAAAATGAAAACATAACTCACATCGCCTTAGTAAAATAATTGTGTGATATAAAAACCTTCATTGACCTTCTTCTTCGTTATCAAATTTTAATCATTGACGGGACATTAGCACTCCTCAAGCTTGTATCCCATCAAATCAGTCTTCATCAAACTTAGAGACTTGTCGTTGCTTGAAGAACCTGATTTAAGCTTTTATGGTCTCATTCCTTGTTGCTTCTTACATTCTTTTGGAAGCTATCACGTTTTTTTGAACTTTTCTCCCCTCATCCTTTGTATTGATTTTCCCCTTTTGCTTCCAAATTAGGGATTTTGTTCTTAACTAGAAGTTGAGACCGATTGATTTAAGTATTTCTTTTTCTTTAATTGGAAGATTAAACTATCAATTTCTTTATCATCAAATAATCAGTTTGCACTAACTCTCTCATGGAATTTTCCTAAGCATGACAAAAATATTGATATTCAGGTGTTTTGGGTCGCAAGAGTTCTTTCTCGTTCTGTTCGTGACCATCCTTTTCAAGAACCTAATGTTTCGGCACTTTCGGCGCAAGCATGGAGTTTAAAAACCACAGAGACCTTAATATCTCATATGTGGTATTTGTGTGCTTGTTGGTTGGTAAGGAGCTTTCGACTATTTTCCTGCAATATTGATGGATTATTTGACTGTTTACCCTTATCTTTAATGATTATTGTACCTTTTGTTTCTCGTGTTATTTTCTTACTTGTAATTCAATAGCACACTTTGTAACTCTCGCCCTTGTAAAATCGGCGGATCTCTTTTGTTTCTCCCTGGCGAGATTCTTGTATCGCTTGCTTAATGAAAAAGGATTCAATGGGGAAAAACATACAATGGTTTGGATAACAATCACGATAATACATTGAAAGTCTATAATTTCAGCTAATACTTCCAAGTCGTGTTTAAATGCTAAAAATAACAAATACAAGAAGTCCAAAGCATAATCGAGCTTTTGTATTTCAATCCACAATTTTTCAACTTGCTTAGAAAAATAAAGATGATTGGAGAGAATGAACACAAGAGAAAATAAAAAATTCATTTTGTTGAGAGTATAGTAGTTTCAACTAAAACGGCTAATGTGTACTTTTTCCTCATTCTCTGTGTCACTCTTTCACAGAGTTGTATACTATACCAATGTAAATCTTTGTACATTATACATGTAATGGTGGAATCCAGAACACAAAAGGTTAATGCTATACCGTTGTACATCATATTATTTTGAATTTTAAATTTTTTTGGCCTTATTTAATATACAATTTAAGAATTTTGGTATAGAAACTTAACTCTTGTTTGATTTTTTTCTCTATTTAGAAAAAAATTATGAGTGAAGCTTGCTGGTTTTTTTTTTATCTTGTTGGTTTTATTAAGTATATGTGCCTTTAAATTTGTTTCTTTTCATTTTGTTTTGTGACTTAACCTCTACTTTTATTTTAGAAAATGACATCAAAATCTGTTTTTAATCTTTACTTCTGATTATTATTGCTAATGTGCAGGTATGGAACATGAGTTTCTGAAACGTCTTTTCTAGGCGGGGTATGAGCCACAAGTGGAACATCAACAACTTTTGCAAAATATAGCTTTTGAAAAAGATAAAGAGCGTTGTACCTTCAAGTACAATGAAGTGAAGAGAGGTCCAATGTTTAGACACATTTTGGCGATATGCAAGAATCCTCTAGGTTATTCTGCAAGCATAACCCATTACATGATGTGTAGGAAATTGACCACCAAGGAAAAGAATGAGTTATGGTTTCTGTTACGAGGGAAGCCGCTGAGATTTTCACTCCAAGAGTTTGATGCTCTTATGGGTTTGTGTCAGGATGAAGATGTATTCATCACCGCAGACATTATACTAGATGAGGACAATGGATTCTGGAGCAATTTGATAAAGAGGAATAAAATTGTTAGCGTTAAGACACTGACTAGCGAATATCTTGAAGTTGCTAAGAAGTCGAAACGTTTTGACAAGCTCTGGTTTCTTTATGTTTGTCTGACAACAGGAATAATAATTACAAAGGATGAAAAGACTGAAATCGATGGTGATGGACTTTGATAATCTGAAACGTTATCCATGGGGTCTAAAACCATTTAGGATTCTAATTAAATCTATCATCAAGATAGAGGAAAATTTGAAGAATCTAAAGAGATATGTTTTGAATGGCTTCTCTTATACATTTTAGATTTGGATTATGGAAGCAATATCACTCATCGGTGATTTGTTGGGGAGAAAAATAAACTGAATTTTTTCTCAAGGACTTCGATTTTCAAATTGGAAAGATGTTGCAAAAGTTTCATATAGTCAAATTGGAAATGTGGAGAAGTCATTTGAATCCACTGTGAGTTTAATTTATTTAAGTTTTTTGTTTAACATCTAAGTAAATTATACACACAGACTTATATATTACGTGTTTTGCATCCAAAGATTTTTGGTAGCATAAGTCAAATGTCTCTTGAATTTTTGTTTTTTGTCATTCAACTTTTGCTTTTATTGCATTTATTGTTGAGTGGAAAGTGTGCACAACTTTCTATTTATGTGAACACCTTCTAATATAGTTATAGAATGAATTTTATGTTGAAGTTTCCTATCATGTCTTATATGAACTGTTAGGGTGAAACTTAACTTTATGTTTTTTTGAAATGTGAAACTTATCCACTGAATGTTTAAATAAGACCTGTACATTACTTGACCAAAATTTTTCTTTGTTTAAAAGCAGGATGTCATCTACCCTTTTATCTCCTCTACAGGATACAATGATGTATATATCTCTGCTAATTATATGTGGTCTGATGAGATAGAAGATTCTGAAGTATCTGTAGTGACCAATGCAATCTGTAGCATACCTGATTTTTCAGACCATGTTTGGGAGAGTATAGAGATCATAGAGATTACTTTGACTTCATATGAGGAAGAAGAACATGAACAAGAAGAAAAAGAGAAATAAGAAGAAGAGACTTTTTAGAATGATAGTGAAGATAAAAACGATGGTGGTGAGAACATAGACATTTTTGAAACAAGAACAATTAATAAGAGACGTGGCGGTATCGAGGAACGATCAACAAGAAGAACAATAACATTTGATGAAGATATGAAGCCATTTATTCAAAGAATCTTTAAGGATTCTTTCTCTACTTTTAAAAAGAATTTGGCAAAAAGATTGATGAGACGATTGGAAAATTTTATAGAGTGAGTTTATGAAGCTTGAGAAGTCACTCTCTATGCATGTCCTGACTACAAACCCAACAAAACCCAAGCTAATATGTGTGTTTCAAACATGAGTCTGATATTATGTGTTTGTACTAATTTGTGTGTTAAGAACGCGAGTACGATATTATATGTGCACTAATTTATGTTTTGAAAATTTATTATGTTGTAATATATAATGATCATATATGTGTAGGTGTATTTTGTAATTTGCTGAATGGTCTGTAAAACGATATTTTATTGTTTTGGTGTTGACCATGTGTTTAAGATTCATTACATTAACATGTTCAAAGAAACTTTGATGTAGAACATCTATAAATTAATACTCGATAAATGAATAAACATCATAAATTAATAAATTTTGTTTGTCCCAAGTTTAACAAAATCCGATAAAATAATAAGATAATAATAATTTTAAAATTCTTATGTAAATATAGTCCCAACAATATTTTTAATTAATAATTCCAAACTTTAGACGTACATAACTTAGACAATTTAGTAAAGTACGACTCCAATGTTGTTTGTCGTTTCTTAAAGTAGAAATCTCATTGGAGTTCATCTCTAATTCTTCTTATTGCATCGATAATTTATATTGTTGTCTTCTCGCTCTGCATTAAAAAATTGTGAAATATTTTAGAAGTGATTATTGCTTTCTTACGGATAACTACTTCCAAAGGCACCACAACATGATCATCAACATTAAGAACAATAGCCACAATTTCTACTAAACTCTGAACTTATGAGCATGTATCATTTTCACCTGGATAATCAAGTAGACTATTCACATCCATCTTGTTTCGATAACTGAGATTGTCAATCAAAACTTCAAGTTCATTAATGTCGTACATTTCAGCTTCTGAATTTTTTGATACAACATCTCCTGAACAAATTTTGCAGTGTCTAAAACAATTTACTATTTTCTCTTGGTGCACATTGGTTGTCCAAGCCGACACTGTAAAATTGATAGTATCCAAAACATTAATCTTACTTGGATCAGATTGTCCCAACTCATAGCCTTCTAAGATCTCATAGTATAATCTTCTGCGATAATGCATCTTAAAAGCTCTTATTATTCCAGCATCACAAGGTTGAATTTTTTATGTCATGTTCAGTGGCAAGAAGAATAACTCAACATTCTGAAGTCCTTCGATATTTCTTGGATATGTTGGACACTATCCACCACAAGTAAAACTCTTCCACCATACATTCTCTTATTAAACCAACGAACATATTCATCAAAAATCACATTGGTCATCCAAGCTCTTTTATTGGCACGAGAGTTACAATTCAAGCTATCCAAGTTGATATTCTTAAAAAAATGGCTTTGCATATTTTCCAATAATCCATAAAGGAATTTTTCAAACACATCCTCATTGTGGCAAATAACAATTGTTACCCTCTCTTTGTCTTGTTTTTTTCCTTCAAGTTGTTTCGTAGTGAGAGAATGATCAGCTTGTAAAATGTAAAAGAAACCAGTTTCATCCATTTTAAAAACATCTTTCATAGAGAACTTATCTATTTTTTCCCTTATAGTTTCCAGTTTCTTCTTCATGTCGTGTACACCGACTGAACCACTCTCTCCAAATTGACGAAAAAACTTGATACCATGTCGCAATTTGAATTTTTCCAGGCAACCTTGAGAAAATTTATGCTCAGAAACTCGTTGAGGGTATAAAAGTTCCTTGTATCTTTTGCCTTCTCCATGTGATTAGCTCTCTGCTCATATTTACATGATCTTGCTATTGGAGAAACCACTCAAAACAACTTTTTCCATGTTTGATATCTTTTCTTGTTTTGATGTCGACATAAAGAAACTCAGATGATCGTTTGAGTGTGTTTGAAATTGTACCTTGGCTAATTTTTAAATGAATTTTTTCTTCAAACCACAATTGCAAAACTATTTGAGTACATCCCATATTATCTCTTTTGTACTCACATAACTCTTTGCGTATTTGATATGTCATGGTTGATTTTGCAACACCTTTTAGATGAGATGTCATTTTTACTTTGGTTGTAAAAGTAAGAGAATCTATAAAATCAACAATATGTTTATCAAGGTAAAGAAGAACATATATATATATATATATATTATAATATAAAAGGAACTGAAAAATTATATATTATTAATATTTTTCTTCGGTTATGTATGGAACATTAACATATAGAACATGCAAACCACAAATAAAAAGAAAATTTACATAAATAAACAATAAAAATATGAACTTTAAAGAAAATTTCTATTTTAAATAAAAGAACTGAAATAAATCATGAAATTAAAATTCTTTTTATAAATTAATAAAATATTAATTTATCTATTAATTAATAACTCTATTAGTTAATAATTTTTTGAAGTCCAACTTTATTAGTTTATAGAGGTTTTACTATACCTACTAATGTATCTCTATATATTGATGATATATTTTTGAGTCAGCATTACGGTTTATACCAAAATTTGGGTACACAAAATTATCTTTAAAAAATCAGTGGAGTTCTCTCTCAAGACACAATAGTTAGTGGTTTCAATCCTACACATGCTGATGAGAAAGATGACAAAAACGTTGTCCGACACCAGATAAATCCTTTTTAAAAGAAGATTTTCTGCATTCTGTGAAAACAGAAAGTCTTGAATTACATACTCCTTATGTAAGTGACACGCTTACAAAGAAAAAAATGTACTGACACATATGAGATGGAATATAAAAAGATAAAAGATGAAGATGATCTTTTAGTGTATGTTTCCGAGTCAAAATTTAAGGATCTCCTGGAATAGTCTTGCAAATGCGAGTAAGTTAATCAATACTTTATGAAAAAATTGATGATTTTATATGTTATGAAAAAATTAATTGTTCTGGTTTTACATTTTTTAGATTTGACGATTGGTCTTAGTGTAATTGACAATGTTTCAGTAACGCGAGTCATGCAACTCAGAAATTGGTTTTGTCACCAAGATAATTATTAAACATCGTTAAAAAAATATATTTTCCAAAAAAAATGTTTTAAGAAAGTGATACCTTCATAATCTCCACATGTTTTTCAAGATATGGATGTTGTTATATATTTATTTCAAGAAATTACATCTTTAGACAGATGGAAATATGATTGCGTCGGTTTTGTATATTGTATGTTCAACATGTAAATCAAAAATGAATTTCAAAAGTTTCTACAAGATCGTCATCACAAATGGGGAAAATTTGTTTTAGCTTATGCCATTGGTGATCTCTCTTTTCATGGAAAGACAAAAAAATGGGCATTGGATGTTGGTTGTATATATGCTCCAGTTCATGTCAACGGTAATAATTGGATTTCAATATGCATAAACTTTCTTCAAAAAACAATCGAAGTATTTGATTGCACACCCACTATTAGTACTAAAAAGCTCGTGAAACCATTCAAAACTGGTATTCCATGAATCTTAAAAGCAGCACTTTCATATTCATGTAGAAAACAACTAACCGTCACTCCATATAATGTGATAACAACTTTGGTGAAAAAAGAACTTATTGAGAAGTCATTGCGGACTTTGCTCAAAATTGTAGAGTGTCATCTGCATAACTTAGATATGTGTATGATCAGTGATACAGATATTGAGGAAGCAAGGATGAGAAGTTGCAGTTGATTTATGGGAAGCTCTAACTGATCTCATACTTATTTAGCGGATGTCAAAGTACGAACCTACAAAGTTTGAAGATCACGAATTTGCTAGTTTGCATTGTTTTTTATTATTTATTTTTTAAAAAGAAGCAAGGAAAAAATGGACGAAATAAATTGTTTGTATGTGGAGTAGTATTCAAACTTAAGTTAATATGAATCCATAACGGAAACCAGCACATGGACACACACATTTATATTAGCAAAGTGAAAAGTAGAAGAATTAAATAAATATGATAACATGGTTATGGCATGACCACAAATATTGCAGAGGGCAAAAGTTATTAATATTCAAAAGCAAAAACTCTCTTGATAGAGCAGAGGATGAAAAGAACAAATTCTAAAACACCAAACAAATGTTAAGAATTTCAAGTGATCAATAACACCATTGAAGGAGAGAGGAGTTCTGGTTTTTAACAGCTATGCTTTCTCCGCCTCAAATTTTTGCCTCAAATCATGTTGACGTATTAATGCTCAGCTCACAAATTATGCCTTCAATAAAAGGAAAAAACAAAAAGTTACTCTTTCATGACGTCTCTTTTTACGTAAAATCTTGTTATGACGTACTAATAGAAAAAAATGTCATATTATATTTCTATATCGCATGTTGCTCTGTTGTATCTTTCACTGCCTCATCGACCACTTTTTTTCCTCTTAGACGTTTGTGAACCTTGAGATGATCGTATCTTGTCTTCAACTGTTTTATGACGTCTTCTTTGCGTCTGTCAGGACCTCCTCGGGTTTTAAGTGGTAAAAATTCGTCAACCCCAACGTTAGTTGGAACACCCCCATTCATCTTTAGGAATCATTATTGGATTAATACTTTCTTTTTAAGTCGTTCTCTATGCGTGTTATACACTTCATTTGTGAGAGTGTGAAGTTGTATGCCTAAGGAAAAAGTTGCTTTTGTATCATGTCTGCAAGGAAATTTTCTCAGTTCAAACTTTCGGCACAAACAAGTTTTCCTTTCCAAGTCAACCACATAGTCAAAGATATCACCCTTAACATGAAATATGTTCATGGTAGTCAGAATAGCAATCAATGGTTTAACGTTCTCTATCTCTCTATCGACATTTTCTTCAATATCTTCGGTCAAAGGTTTCTTATGTTTGGCATCTTTGCTCTAAGCTCATAAAACCAGTGTGTTAACATTTCTCGAATATTAGCCAATAGAGTTATCAATGCATACTATATAGGTGATCTCAGTGACGAATTTATCGATTCTTCTGAGTTATTGATTCTAATGTCGAGACTATATCCAGAAAAATGACATCGAGCCCATTTTCTCACATCAACATCTTCTAGATATTGTCCAACGAAAGGGCTAATGCTGCAAATTCTCTCAATATTCTCCTCAAAATCAGGAAGCTTATATGCTTTTGAAGCCTATGCTATCATTGCCGGCCACCCCTTCGCCTTGAAATATGCAATTACATTATTCAGCAAGTAGTGGATACAAATCCCATGACTAGCCAAAAGGTAAACTTTACCAAATGATTTAGCAATTGAAGCATGTCTCTCTAACACAAAACCAACCCTTGCTCGTCCATTATGACAAAATTCAACTACATCAAAAACCACTCCCATGATCGATCATTCTCCATATCAACAATCCCACATGCAAGTGGATACAAATTAGAATTACCATCTACGGTTGTAGCAACAAGTAAAATTTCTTTGTATTTGTTCTTCAAAAATGTCTCATCAATCACAATCACCTTACGAATGATATTGTAGAACTCTCTGATGCATTGACCAAATAAAAGAAATAAATACTTGAATTTACCATCTATATCACACATATAATTTGTATATGTACCCAAATTAGCTTCTTTTAGCATGTGTAAGTTGATATTTTAGGATAATTTTTCTCTGGTATTACCCCTGACAACATTAACTGCATGCTCAGATGTCCACGCTTTCGAATAAGAGACTTCAGTTCCATGGTTTGTATGTATAATGCTTGAGATATCATTTGGCTTAGACCCTTCTTTCACAACCTTATACATGCAACTATTTTTGCTGAACGTACCCTAGAGAATTTGCACCTTTTAGAAGGAGCACATGTATGTTCAACAATGTACTTGTTGATGTGAAAAAATGTGGATCCATCCAGACGCTCTACACGAACCCTCCAATTGCATACTTTATATGCGCAGCGGCTCGGCCCTGGAAAGTGTTGGCAATAATAGAAAGGAAGGGGTCCATGTAGTTGTTGCGCCCGCCCCTCTTTTTAATCAATGGGCCAGCAGGTTCGACATCTACTAGAAAAGAGAGAATCCACTTCAGATAACAACACCTTGGCTAGGCAGCGTGTAGAATGTAAACATCAAAATCTTGTACAAGACTTTGTAATCCTGTAATCAAAGTTATACTTCATAGCACATGCTTCCAAAGCTGTTGCTAAATCTTTCTTGTTTCTAAAATGTTGGTCCATCTTTAAGCAGTCAACCACTCTACGGTTATGATCTCCACTATCACTAAAATTTCCAGGCATAGAGTCATCATCACCTCCACCTTAACCTTCACGATGATGACTTTAGAAATCATCATTTCATCTAGCCTTATTGACATATCCATCAAATAAACCATGCTTCCTATAACCACTATTTTCCTCTCCATCACTTAAGTTTGGTGGCTCCTTATTCAAATTGATTTCACTCGTGTCTTTTGATCATGACAGTAGATTTAAATGTCACACATAGTCTTACAAGAATCTCTTTTTTCAAATATTCAAACAAATTTCCAACATATTGATCATATGTGACGATAATTGGAGGAGATTCTAAGTCACCAATGAAAGCTGGAGGATAATAATTGAATTTGACGTCATCCATACAATGTTTAATGGTTTAGTCTTTTAAACCCATCATTTTCAAGTCATGGAGAGTTGTATTCTATTCTAGAGTAAGCACCCACACACATTTTTCTACATCAGCAATGAATCTCCATTCATTATTACGAAATAATCTCCATACACCACATATCGTGTAGATCTGGAACATAATGATTTGCAAAATATTGGTTTCATTAAGCTCCATAATTATTTGACAGAAGACGAAGGTTGAGAAAAGTGACGACATAATCTTGATTAGGTGACTTATTGTTTAATTTAGATAGGTAATTTACACGTTATTTTAGATTAGGTAGCTTAATGTGCATTGATCTTGATTAGGTAATTTAGACACTATTCTATATTCGATAATTCATGATGTATTCTAGATTAGGTAATTTGTGTTCTACCTACAAAATGATGAAGTTATAAGGATTCAATTGCTGACCTTGATTTCCGGACGAAAAATAGCACAGTTGCGCCCATAAATTTGCGGATAACAGAGTGATATCTGATAATAGAGGTGAGAAACTCATTAGTATGATTTTTTTTTACATGTTTATGAGAAAAACTTCGTCTTATAGATATATGGTTGATAACGCTTACTTTTTCTTCTACTTTTCCAAAAATTCTCCACCCTCAACTTTTTGATTTTACTCTTCCACTTGAAGGATCAATTTATCCCAAAGCAATTTGTTTCGTGGGAACGATTTAACGTTTAAAATTGAGATATATAACCAAATAATATTTGTTAGAATCTTAGGAATATTAATATAGTAATTTACATAGTCTAAAAACAAAAAAAAAATTTACAAAGATAAGGTTAAAAAACTCATTTAGCTAATTTCCCCCTTTTTCAACTTAAATTTTGTCTTTTTCATCCTCAAATCTTTGACAGTACAAATTTACGTAAAATTTAATATGTCATCATGCATCCTAATTAATTAATTCACTATTTTATAAATAAGTCATTTCATTTTTACATATTCTCTCCATTATAACTAAATCATCCTTTTATAATTCCAATTTTCACTGAATATTATAATTAAGTGCATAAATCAAATATGTATCATTATATTTCTTTAATATTTCATTTTAGTCACGTTAGCATAAATATGAAAGTAGTACTCGTATATTAAAATCGTCTCACGTCGTACCAGTCATACTATCTTGAATAGTTTGATTATTTCACATTTATAGTAACATTAAATTTGTTTTTACAGTTTACTATATGGTTTTTATGTTGTGTGATTAGTAAAATATTGCATTTAATTGCTAATATAGTAGTGACTTTTGATTTTTCTTAAGTTGGTGTTTGCGCATACAATAGTTGATTTTATTGGAAAAATAGGCTAACTATATATTCGGTCAATGGAATAGTCTAACAATTCAAACTAGTAGAGACGAAACAAAGGAGAGAGAGACCTTTAGGGTTGTTATATTTTTTATTATTTTAGTAAAAAAGTTTGTTAGCTACACCAAGTTTGTCATATTATGGTGAAAAACATCGTGAAGAATATATTAATCATGGTTACATGTATAAACTAAGAAGTATTATGTCACAAAATACAAATTAAGGTTGAATAGACCTAGATAATAGTTTAAGGGGTCAAATTGAAATTAAAACAAACTAATTATAATCCTCACAACCAAAATCGACCCAAATGATATGACTTGACCCGAGAACATGTATAAGTTAGTGTCAAAATTTTATTGGAGAAAAAAGAATTTGCAATTATGTAGGGTTCCTAGAAATTTGGAGATTTTTATAGATGAATACGAGTTTTATGTGGGTGAAAGTCGGTTTTGTATTATGTGATTTTGCATAGAGGAGAAGAGGATGATGATTTGGAGAGAAGGCGAGAGAAGGTGTCATCAGACCAACATATACTCTGATAGCGGAACTCAGCGGTATCCAAATGTTTTCGATTTAAAGATGAACCGTTGCTTCTTCCACTAATCTTAGGTGGCAAAAAGTTTGTCCTAAAACAACATATCTGAAAATTTTTAAAAATAAAATGTTGTTAACATTTTCAAAATTAAAACTTTAATTTATTTTATACTGAAAATCGGAAGTTTCATATACAGTGGCAAAGTTAAGAAATATTTTATCGGGGTCATAATAATATTTATTGATTTTATATAATTAGTTACATTATTTTTGGTAAAAAAATTAGTTGCATTTTTATTTTTTTGATATTTTAGTACATTACGTTATTAACTATATATTCTTCATATTATGCTATGAAAACTAAAATAAAATTTTTTATATTGATCAAATCATAAAACAAATGAATAAAATTAAAATGGTTTGTGGAATGCTAGATAAGATTTAGACTTAAAAAATAAAATATAATAAAAATACAATGATTTAGATAATATAATACAAGAAAAAGAAGAAAATGAGGATAAAATAACATGCAGGAGTGCCAATGATGAGAGCCTATCCCGAGTTTACCTGGGCCAAACAGTTTATCGTTGTCATAGCGTGCCACTTTGTCCAAGGTTTTGCTAATGAATATCAAAAAAAATTGATAATTTATCAGGGCACATGATAACTCACTCGTTACTTTCTTCTTCGAGTTAGAAATAAAAAGTTAAGTGAAAGAGGAGGAGATGATAATTTATGGCCATGATGACTATCAGATACCCAATGATTTTTCTTTTTGTAACACACTTTCTCAACAATATGGTTTTATTACCTGCAAAACGGCAAATTTAACTTCATTATGTACATTTTGCTTTATGTAAAATAGTGTTTGCTTTATATTTTTTCCTTCAAATCAGACTTTCTATGTGTGTTAATGGAATCACGAACAAAAAAATTCATTCAATTTCAAAAACTGAGTTTGAAGTGTAACCCTTTTAAGAATTTTTTTTGAATTTAGGGATTTGTTAACTCTCGATCTTAGTCTGGTGAATTATATTTTTTTGCTAAGCTGGAATGATAAGTGTACCAACTGATAAGTATGGTGGTAACTTGGTTGTCTCTATGTTGTAGTTGTTCTCATTGCTATGACCTCTTTAGAAGAAATGTTCATTGCTTTGTCATGTGTAAAACCGGTAATGATTTGAACCTCCGCGTAGGTGGCAAAAATTTTGGTGATTCTGATTCGACTGAGAGGAATGCTCGATGTGTCGGTTGCAAATGGATCTCTAGAATATGTGGGTTCAAATGTTTCATTATGCTGGTCGGGTCGGACCGTATGGTTTTGATTGAGTTTGGTTGTGAAGATTAGGATTAGTTTGTCTTAATTTTAATTTGAGCTCATAAACTATTATCTAGGTCAATCAAACCTTAATTTGTAATTTGTGACATAATACTTTTTAGTTTGTACATGTGGTCATGATTAATATATATTGCGTGATGTTATTCGCATATTATGATACTTGGTATGTTTTTCACAATATGGTAAACTTGGTGTAGCTAACAAAAATTTTTCTATTATCTATCCTTTTTTTAATTCGTCCGATTAGAATATTTCAACCGTCCAAATTTATCCAAATTTAATCTTTCTCCGTTGCATCATCGTTCGCGTATAAACCACACATACCCACACACACACACAAAAATTGCTCATGCATAATGCTCTTCTTACTCCTCTCATTCTCCTCTAAAAGAATCATAAATGTTGGCCAGTCGCACGATGGCTGATACCATCTTCACTAACTCATTGCTATTTGTTGCAAAGTCAACTGTCATATTTTGTTGTGATATCATATAATAGATTGCTCATATGATTGTTTCGACTTTAGTATGTTGTGGTGAAAGACATATTTGCACGTTCTTTGCTTTCATCAGTGATTCTTCCACTTCGTCATGAGGACAATGTTAGCATAATCCAGAAAGAGTATCAATATCCTTCCAAGACCTCATTTAACATAAGTTTGGTCTTTATTGTTATCTTTTCACTTACAATTGGATTTTTAATGGCTCATTCTATTTTGTAAATGATTTGTTTAAAATTAAAGCAAAAAAAATTAATCGAATTAGTTAAAAAAAAAAAAGAAATTGGCTTCAATAACAATTTAAAACTATTTAATAAAGTAACTAATGAATAAGGTAAACTCATATTATCTATCATTTATCATTTTTCTCTTTTAACAATATTATCTACTTTTTTAAAAAATTCTCTTTTTTATGTTTTCTTTCTTTTTCCTTTATTTTTTGGATTTCAGGAAAACTCAAACGCGCATCTATAATTGTATTGAACTACCATAACCATATTTTTTTCTTTTTATCAACTTAAATTTTGTCTTTTTACTACTCATCCTCAAAACTTTGACAGTACATATTAGTATAGTACATACTTATGTCATCATGCATCCCATTAATTGATTCACTTCTCTCTAACTAAGTCATCCCACTATTACTTATTCCCTCACCCATTATATTTAAATCACCCTATTATAAGTTCAATTTTGGCATTTCATTAAATACTATAATTAAGTTCATTAACTAGACATGTATAACTATATTTAATTTCCTATTTCTTTAATATTTGATTTTATTTACGTAAACACAAATGTGAAAATAGTTTTCATATTATCTCGAATAATTTGACTATATATATTACGTTCGAAGTAAAACATTATATTTGCCTTTCTAATTTCCTATATAGTTTTATAAATTGTGTGATTAGTTGACTTTTACATTTAATTGCTATTATAGCAATGACTTTTAGTTTTTTTATTGGTGTTTGCATATATGGTAATTTTGTCGGAAAAATAGAATGACTACGTCTTTGGTCAATGGAATAGTCTAACGATTCAAACTAGTGCGGTAGCATCTTATCAATTTTAAAGATTTACGACCATTTATGAAATATGAATCCGTTTTAAAAAAATTTAAATACATATAGTTGGAAAAGAAAGAATTTTATTGTGTAATTCAAATTTTAATACGATTGATTCATATGAAATTTATGATGGATGTTTTGAGTTTTAAATACATCCCTCCGTTCCTTTATGATGGATGTTTTGAGTTTTTTTTTTGTTTCATGAAGATAGAAGTTTTATGTTTTCAATGACTTTTTTGTGCTTGTTTACCTATTTTGCCCTTAACTAATTAAAATCAATGAATGCATATAATTTTTAATTTCTTTACTTGCGTATAAATTTTCCCTTAATATTATTAGTAATACAATTATCGTTTCTCTTTCTTTGATAAAGGAAGTGTTATTATCTTCAAAGTATGAGTACAATAAAATTCCATCACGTGTAAACATTTTTCCTTTTTATAATTACTGTATTTATCAAGATAGATTTATCATCTCCTATTCTTAGTGATTCATGGAGTCTTCAAAAAATAAGATACGGCAAAAAACAAATTTAGTTAAAAAAATGTCCAGACAACTCGTATAGTGTATTTTGATAATGTTATACACCATACTTTTTATAAAAGACGGGTGAATAAAAAAATTTTATTTATTGAAAAAAATAAATAAACTAAACTTTAAAAAAAAAACACCAAGAAAACCATTCAAATACCATAGCAATAACGACAATTTATTTAGAAATGACAAAAATAAATTATTTAGAAATTAAGTAGCTAAAGAGTTCATCACGTCTTGCACCACAACAGGATCACAAGCAAGTTGTAGAGGCAAACGATCTTCCCTTTCCAATGTGCCTTTCTTCAAGTGTGGAATCTTGTATCTATTCGAACCTCCAATTTTCATAATTTCTTGCATGCAAGATTGTAGAGTTAAAAAAATTCGATTTACCTGTTTTGTAGAGTACTCGTCAAACGATTTCTCCACTGCGGAAACAAGTTCTTCGACCGTTTTTGGACAAATCTTATGTTGTAGCGATTGTATGGCACTAAAAAATCCAAGATCCAATATGTTAAGATCAGGTGAGTTCGGAGGCTGGCACATCAGTCGTATATCAAACCCATACTCTGAAGCAGCCGCTTGAAAATCTTCATCTGTAGTACCCACATGAGTTCTTTCCTAAAATCTTCAATAGGCCACCTTTCACGAATTCTAGGAATCACTTTTTCAAGTAAGCATTTTTTAATATCTTCTCTTTTGACAGAGACCATCGGCTTTAGTTCCATTGTTCCTGCCTCTCTATTTCTGCTTCGTCTTTGAGCCGCTTTCATAGTAGTAAATGGAAACACTCCTATTTTTCCTAAAAATATTTCATTCCCTTCTTCATCAAATCTTGGTCGAGCCATAGCAGCTAAAAACATTACCTTGGTAATGTAATTTTTACTCTGACATGCTCGTAACAGTTCTTCTTCAACCAGATGTAGATAATAAGTCTCTGTCTTCTTGGTCATATAAAACCATTTTTCGTCGATATGTACACTATTGCACATATCAACAAACTTTGGTTGAGAAGACAGAGTGCTCTCGTCAAGCATAGATACACAAAATTGCAGTCGAGCTTTCATATTATCATCCTTTAGTTTTGGCTTGATTGCATTAGAATGACGTTTGATGAGACCTTCTTTTATACGTCGGAACATCGTTGTTGTACTCACCTCCAAAGATGCAGCAAGTGATCTTATAGTCGTTCGTTGATGTAGTGGAACATCATAAACTTGATTCAAATCAACATGAGTTTTTTTTGGACCACAATTCCCTTTCCTCCTATGTGATACATCGACGATCTCTCCATTTGGAGTATTCTTCGCGCGTCGCCATATCTTCTGTACTGTTTGTATAGGCACCGAGAATAAATTAGAAACCTCTCTTGTAATATGTTTTTTTAAATTCCCATCAACACTCCTCTCAAGCAAAGCAGTGTAAACATCCCATCATTCTTCATCTGACATTTCTTTCCTCTTGTTTTGTTGATTATGCGACACCTCAATATTTTCTGTTATTCAAATTAAAATGATAAAGTTATTTGTTTCAGTAACAAACAACATCAAATAATAATAATATAAGGGTAAACACATACGACAATATCCTACTTTTAAGAAAATAAGAAATTGATCACCAACTATCAAACTGTATAGTTAAAAATGAAGAAAATAAGCACAATCTTTCCCTCTACGTTATAAAAAGACGTACTACTCCCATCAGAATTAAACTACGCCATATATATGTACCAAAATACTCAAATGATTAAAAAATTAGATAAAATAACTTACCAGAAATTGTAGTAGTGAAACTTTCAGATTCATCATGAATTTGAACGCCCAAACCAATCTCTAGAGGCACAACTTCGCTTGAATTATCACAATTTTCAGAAGTTGGAGTTGTATTCTAATCGAAGAAGTATTCCTCTTCACCATCTACTGCCGGAAGATTTAGATCAATTTGAGGAGTCATTGGTATTTTGTTTTTTACCATACAAAATCTAATCATAATATATAGCCATTCACGAAACCTCTTCATTTCCTTTGGCTCTAATCTAAAATTTGAATAATTTGGCTTACTAAAATTTTTGGCTCCAAATAAAAATTTCATTCAAAATGATTTATAAGAACACTTGATGAAATTTGCTTGAGTAATGATGGTGATGGACTTATGTCACTGAAGAAGACGAATATTCAGTCTAGGGAAATTCTAAAATTGAAAGTCATAGTGTTAAAGACCAATCAACATAAAACGTCTTTCCCACTTCTTTTTAGTGGCATGGGGATTAATTAAAAGTAACTGAGTCGATTATTTTCTCATTCTAATTACAGCAATTAAAACAACAAAATCTTTTGAATATACTTACTTATAATGAGGTTAATTTTGGTATTACAATTTTGTTCTTAAAATGTGTGAAATAGCCAAAACATCCATCTTAAAGGAACGGAGGGAGTAGATATTATATATTCTTAAATAGTATTCTCTTTTTAGCTATGCCACTAATTCATTCTACAATACTTTTAGTTAGAAGAAGCCAATCATAACAGATAATATAAGTTGATGAAAGTGCGAAATAATTATTTTATAATGTTAATTATGTAAATTTTGTACCATCAATTTAGATTTCTAAATTATTTTAAGTTTGATGATTTACCTATATCTACATTTGTCGAGATGAATAACTAACATATGAAATTTTGTGCTATTTAGGAAACTTGATTTTCTGTTTTTGCAAATTAGACGTGGTCTTTCCGCGTGTTTTGTCCTCATTAGAATGATTTTATAAATCAGTCCTCGGAAGGTCATCTATTTCTATGTTACTCCAGTACAAACACGCTTAATTGTGGAGTTTTCTCGGGACAAGTGAGCAAAAATATAAATGTACTTTCGTGATATATGTAGTCAAATCAATTTTTTTAAATTCTCCTCCATAAATCGAGTTTCACATAAATGTTACTGAAAAGTAAGAGTTTGAGTGGAAGGTTTAAGATTTTGTCCTAAAATTTTCAAAACCTTTTCTTTATCACCATTTCGGAACTTTTTTTTAAAGAATCTACTCTCATAATAACAATCAATCACCATAAGAAAACAAAAAAAAACCAACATACAAGTTTCCAAAATAAAAGCATTACATCTTTTTTAAAAATCAAATACTTTAGAGAAACATAAGCCTCGACAAAGGAAAATGCATGTAAAAGTAAATATCAAAAATTGGAAAACCATGTTAATAAATTAGTTATACAAAACCACATGATGTATAGACTATAGTATGGTATCAAATGAATAATACATAAGCGTCTCCTTAGAGAGATGATAAAACTAATCAGGAAAAACAAGAACCAAGAGCAGCCGCAACAAAGGGTTTTAAATCCAGTCTCTTCCCAAAAATAATAATAAACAATTGAAATAGTGGGAGAGAGAAAATAAAAAAGAGAGGATCGATTCTAGATGAAGAAACTCTCGTCTCTTCATAAGAGACTCCATGTCCATGTGTCATTTTATCATTGGATAAAAAAATAAAAAAAGTAAACATAAATATAGGAATTAAAATAATAATACTTTTTTTTAAGAAATCATGTGGGTTTCTAACTGATGAGGATGCTCTAAGTTTCTAACAATAATATCAAAACTTGTAATTATCTATGAAGTCAGAGGTATTTTATATTTAGGATTAATTGCAGATATGCCATAATTTCCAGACTTACTTTTCAGATATGCCATAACTGACTTTA
>OVAN01007605.1:0-19409 GCA_900406275.1 Anastatica hierochuntica | reverse complement strand
AGAATAGGCCAACTACATGGTCTGCGTGTAGCTTAGCTCCTTTTTCAAAAATTGCATTGGGAATCTTGACTCGCGGCTTCCCTTTCGGAGAATAGTTTACCGGAGCTACTCGTTTCAGAGGTCTAGGGCCTGAGAACAGATGCTTTGACCAGGATTTTGTGGTCAAATTTCCTGTGTGGGGAGCATCGGTGGAGGCGAGAGCTGCAGAATCTAGATGTTTAGCTTTTGTTGAAGTGGTTGGGGGAGCAGTGGTTGGAGCTTTTGATTTAGCTTTTGTTAAAGTAGTATTTGGAACCGGAACAGTGGTTGGAGCTTTTGGGGATGAGGCGATGATATCTTCTAGCGTGAAGCAGGAGATGGAGAAATTTTGCATAACCGGGAAAGTCAGAGTCGTCACTGTAGTTGAACAGTCGTAGTCTGGATCTTGTGTCGGAATTTCAGATCTGGAAATTTGGGTCTCTTTTTGGTGAAGTGGAGATGAGGGAAGTGGTGGTTGGAGGAAAAGGGAAAGTAGGGTGGAGATGGACGTCGGGTCTGGGAGGGGCGGCGGGTCAGGGGAGGGGGGCGGAGGCAGGTGGTCGGCCATCCCGACGACGCGGATCCGGCGGGGGAACAGCTTCTACTCTCTTCTTCTCTCTCTTCTCTCTCTTCTCTCACTTATCTTTATTTAGAGTTTCAGGTAACTAGGATTAAAGATTTGATATCTTTGAACTTAAAATATAGGTTACTACGTTGGAATATTCCTAAAATGTCGAGATTTTTAACCCTATAAATATCCTTATTATGACGTTGTATTCTACCAAACAAACTCATGATAATCACATATCTGTGAAAAGCCATACAAAACTTCATGACACAAAGAGACATTAGAAATGGTTTTAGTTGATGCAAAGGTATGAATACCTTCTAATTACTCACTTGAATTTAGTTGATTTAGTCAATTGGTTATGTTTCGTATCCAAAATGCAGAGCAAATAATTTTCTGATCTTAATTAAAACAAAGTTTTATTGAACTCAAAGTGAATAATTAGAACGTATGCATAACTTTGCATCGGCTAAAATCATTTCTAATATCTCTCCATCTTTGATAGTATACTGCTTCCATGTGTAAAGAATCTCACTTGGATGCGCCATGAAGTTTTGTATGGCTTTGATATATATGTGATTTGTGCAACCATTTTTATGTTTTTGTAATGATTTGTTTGCTAGAATACAATGTCATGATAAAGAATATCCCAAAGTCCTAACCTATTTTCTAAATTAGGTTCAAAGATATCAAATCCCAATTCTTAGGAGTATCTCAATTTCAAACCACGATAAATTTTTTTATCAACCTTGGCAATGAAAATTAGAAAGGACTGGTAACCTAAGTCGGATCATTCGAGTTTACAAAGTTAAAGATAGACGACCGCCTCCTTGCACTACGTGCCAGATTGTCAGCCTTACGATTTAGAGAACGATGTAAATACATAAGGGAGAAACTTAAAAAAAAGACCTCAGATAATTGACCTCCATAAGTTGTGTAGAAAACAAAATCCAGTTATTAGGCTCTTCCACCATCTTCAAAAGCTCCAAAGAATCTGTCTGAAAGGTTACGCTGGTCTCTTGTCTGAGGAGCAAGCATTCCATCGCCCATGCTAAGGCCTCCAGTTCAGCATGAAGTGGATATTTATTTGTAAAATATCATTGATTTGATTGATTATTAGGTGAAAAATATAAACATCTAACCATAGATCTTCAATTATTTAATTCACCCATCCCATTTTAATATTTTGCCCCTTATTTTTTTTAAATAGATGTTTTTCTCGTAAAAAAAACCTCCAATTTATTATAATTTTTTTTCATTCCCACATTCTTAAATAATGACGTTTGTATGGTTTTCTAGCAAATTAGCCCTTATTAGATATATACTTTAGTAGAATATATTTGATTCATTATTTTACCGTAAGAAATAAGATTTTGTAACATTATATAAACATGGTTATTAAATAGATATTTGATTTGGTTGCTATCCTCCTTATATATTAAAAGAGAAGTCTATTTAGTTATTTTGTCCACATGTCACTCATACAACCATTCTAGAATTCATCGTTATAATTTGATTGATCGTTGAGATTAGAAATTTTCTTTTTATTTTTGAATTATTTTAATCGTCACATTTAATACTATTAAATCATGATCAATGTTATTCCCATAGCCAAACATCCATCATTATTACCGAATTGGTCATGCAATAGCATGTTAAACCAAATTGTATCAAACATCCATCATTATTTTATATATTTTAGCATTTAATAGCATTTTTATTCATGAAACATGTAAATTATAATACAATTAGTCTTTAAATTAATATGGAAATTTGGTTTATGTTAGATGCGGTTGTTCATGTTGTTAAAGACATTTTTCATCTTATTTTGCATATTTTAGCATTTTTTCTTAGCATTGTTATGAAATCTTTTAATATAAGAATGTTATATTTTTGAGTTTTGTTAATCACTGGAATTTTTGTGTTACATATTTTGGATTACATCGTATGGTTTTGTTGTAGCTTTCTGTGTATGATTTTATATTTAGGTTTTAGTGTTTAACACTAAGGGTTTAGGGTTTAGGGTTTATAGGTATATTTAACAAAGATGGTAAGTAGATTTTATGAAATGCATATATATTTGTATTATAATCCTAGATCGTGTTAATTTATCTTAAAGTTAACGTTACTATATAACAAAGGAAAGTTATATAGGTTGTATGTTTAATGATTGAATTTTTATAGGAAGTGAATATATTTTGTATTAAATTATAAATATACGTTGATGATTCTATTAAATCAGAAAGGAAAGTCATCAATTATTTCTTTTAAAATAAAAACTTGAACAACAAGTTTTACACACACACACACACACACATATATATATATATATGTATATATATCGTTACTCTCATAGGACAATGTAATACAAATTAACGTTTTGTGAAACATGAGGTTACTTTATTCTCTGTTCTATTCTGCAAAATTTTGTGTTCTAATATGTTTATTTGTTTTTTATAGACTAAACTTCAATTTACATCGATATATAATGAGTGTTACTCATCAACCGTGCCAATGTAAGGTTTTTGTTTATACTTCTAAATGTTTGTTCCTTTACTAAAACTTATCAACAAATTAGTAATGGATTATATCAACAACTTCTAATAGATTATAACCCTAACGGGCCATTATTTTGTATTTGTATTATTATTTGTTTCACTTTAAACGAAAGGCCCAACCGGGTGAAAGGCCCAATTTCGCATCATCTTTCTAAAAGAAGTTAGTTGCTATTTAAACGTTAATATGAAGAGGTGTAATGGTTATGTCTCTTCTTCTCCCATTTCTAACCCCTTTGTATTATATATTCATGGAAGAAGTTACAAGACATGAACCAAAACACATCCAGGTAAACTTAATCTTCTTTTAAATTTCCTATATATCTTCGCTTTGGTTTATATATGTTATAACTTCGATTTTTTTGTACTTTTTCCTGCAAGAATGACTAATCCGAACTCCTCATCCGAATCTAAACACATTAACAAGAGGAAACGACATCATGGTAAGTTTTTAATTAAAACATGTTTTGATGGCTTATTATTTATATCTGAAGTTTGTATGAACATGTCACAAGTTTGTTTGTTTAATAATTTTATGGTCTAGATATGTCTGATCTGACTTCCTACTCGGTGAATCAAGACGTATCTAAGAGGTGCATACTTCTTGGTAACAAGATCATACTCTTGACAAAAAAATATTGTTTGCATGTTCCTCTTTTTTTAAACTACTATAATATATTTGCATGTTATTAATTTTCGATATTTTTAAAAACATATACAAGTATTCTTAAAAAAAACTTTTAACTTCTTTAAACTGAATATATGTATACGGCAAAGAGAATGTTCATCATTTTTAAGTTATTTAAAATAACGTATAATTACGATAAAGTCATTTATATATACACATATATATAGATTTATACCATATATAGTATTTATAAAGATTTATTTAACATAATGAACTATTGCATGTAATCTTTTCAAAATCGTATAAAATCTTTCAGATATAATGCAATAGATGATTTGAAGTGATAGATATAAATCATGATTTGACAATACATTTTAAACATATCTTTCTAGGATTACGTAAGGCCACTAAAATATAATTTTAGTAGTAGTTTGCGCATTGTTCCTTTAGGTATAGGGAGATTATATTACAAAATGAAATATTGCTATAAGTTTGATTTACGAATTTCAATTACCTATGTTTAAGAAATACTAATTTGTAGTTTAGTATCATCAAAATCAGATGTTATCGAACGTATAACTTTATCTTTTAATATATTTTTGTATTCTTTAGTTAGATGATTTTGACGATGCAAGTTCCAAACTCCATGGTTCAGACAACAAATCTCTTCCAATTTAGGCGGACAAAGGGAAAAACATTGAACCCGAAAATGTAAAAAACAGGTTGATGACGAATTATCCGCAACAAGAACCCAAGGAGAAAGACAAGGAGCCACTTGGCATTTCCCAAGGGGTAGGTTCAATGACTGAGGAGCAACTCTTTGCTCATTCTCCGACCAGGCCAACTGTGAAGTTGGGCACTATTGATGAAGCTTATGTGAATCAACTGTTCCTGAAGTTTGGCAGTCAAACTACGGAATATTCAACGGAGAATGAGAAAGGGATCGATAGCGATGGAAGTGNTCCCCCCCCCCCCCCCACATAACATGTTCGGTAGTGGTGGATTTTCGTCGGATGATGGCGATGATGACGATGATTATTGATTAATCACCAGGGAAATGTTACTTTTCTTAAATTATTGTCTAAACTTTATATTTATGTGTTCCTTGGTTTAGTTTTTATGTTCGTTTGTATAAAAACCTAATCAATGTTTTATGATATTGGGTTATCTATCAATTCCAATCTTTACATATTTCCTAATTTAGTTCTTTAAATAATTATTGTTTTAGATTAATTTTTGTCTTACGAATGTCCTAGCAAATATAGTGGTTAACATGATTAGATTACTTCCTCTTTAAATTCAATGATATATATATATATATATAGGAAATGATTCATCTTTCCCTATTATATGATTGCTCTTATATAGAAACATATTATATATGCCTGAATCCTCCTTATATATTAAAAGAGAAGTTTATTTAGTGATTTTATCCACTTGTCACTCATACAGCCATTCTAGAATTAATCGTTATAATTTGATTGGTCGTTGAGATTAGGAATTTTCTTTTTATTTTTTTAATTATTTTAATCGACACATTTAATACTATTAAATCATGATCAATTTAATTTCTATAGTCAAACATCCTTCTTATAATTCAAAATTAGAAATAGTAAATAATCATTATTACCGAATTGATCATGCAATAGCATGTTAAACCAAATTGTATAAATTTTGTGGGATCAACATGTCACATGCGGTTGTTCATGTTATTTTAAAGACATTATTCATCTTATTTTATATATTTTAGCATTTTGTAGCATTTTTGTTTATGAAACATATAAATTATAATACAATTATTCTTTAAATTTATATGGAACTTTTGGGTTGAATATTTTGAATTATATCGTTTGGTTTTGTTGTAGCCTTTTGTGTATGATTTTATATTTAGGGTTTAGGGTTTAGTGTTTAGTGTATATTTAACAAAAATGGTAAGGAGATTAGTCCTTTTATTGAATTTGTACACGTGGCATTCATACATTCATTCTAGAATTAAACATTATAATCTCATTGGTTGTTTAGTTTTGCTTTTTCTTTTATTTTTTAATTAATTTAATCAATCCTATTAATGAGATTAAACCATGAACCACTTAATGTCGAAATAAATTTAAATAATAATTTCGAATATGGTAATTTTTCTTAATATGTAAAAACATTAAGTACATAAATCAAATCATAGAAACGTTTTTATATCAATTAGATTTTATATATAACGATTGAATAGATTTTAGAAAGTGAATATATACAAAGGAAAGTCATTAATTATTTTAGGAAAATTTTAAACTTGAGCACCAAATTATATATATATATATGTATATATATATATATATGTTCGTAGTCTCTTTCACAAATGTAAAACACAATTCACATCATGGGGTTATTCCATATTTTAGATTTTTTCTGCATAATTCTATTTTTTCGATAGGCTTTATTTTAACCATAACAAGAGTTTAAAATGTTTCTTTTTTTTGTTGTATTTAGACCCAAATCCAAATGTCGGCACTATATTATGGATGTTTGGGAAAAAACACCGGTGTTAGTACTCTAAATTTCTCAATCATTCTCGAGAAATGGAACTGCAACATACCGGTGATCTACTGAAGTAAATCCCATAACGCAATTTTTAAGTTTTTTTGTTATCTATAATCTGTATACTTAGAAGTACCCATTGGTTAACCTAAATCCTTTTTTGATATTTAAAAAGGCATCTGGAGAAGCAGAATGAATTACTCAAAGAAGCTCATAAAACCATGCAACAAGAATTTCAAAAACTCGAGGTATTAAGATTAAGAACTCCCTTTTGATGAGCTTGTTGTGTAACTAAAGACGACAAATATTTATACCTGGTTAGCTTATCCTTTTTTTAGGTTGAAGAGCATATGTTGATAGATAAACTCTATGAGCTAATGGTCACTCCTCGTTTAAATAAAAAAGTTAGTTCTTTTTTTGTAAATTATATTCCATAAACAGAGATTAACAATAGGAGGATTCTCGAGGGCGTAAGAGATTGTGTGATAGGATTTGAGCCTTCGGGTAGAGGTAGCTTGATATATTCTACTCTCTTATCCGATGTGGGAAATTTTGCCAACCTACATTCTTATCATCGTGCTTACTTAAGTAAAGAAATTGGTTTTGCAGAACATGAAGAAAGCCAAAAATGCGTATGCCGCAAAAGAAACCGTTGAAGCTTTAACTAATGGGGATGAAGAACACTGAAGAACCGGACATGAAATGGCTTTAGATTGGATCTTAGCTTTGGAAGAGAATTAGTTTTTCTCAGACTCATAAATTTTAATTTTTGATCTATTTTTACAATGAATCTGCAATCTATGTACATGTGTAAATTGTATATACAATTTTCTACATCTATAAGAAACAAAATAATGTCACAAAGTAGATTATAGGTTAAATTATTTATTATTTATTATGTCATATAAAAATAAAAATCTAAAAGACAATTTCCTAAAAAAATAAAGATAGTTTAAATTTTTTGTTAGATCATATAAAAAGGTATAATAAAATTATTTAGGTTAAATTGTCTATTAGATAATATAAAAAAAGTTTAATAATTTTTGACCAATCGTAAAACATTATTTAAAAATAAACCTAAATATATAATTTTTATGAGGGTTAAGTATATATATATATTTCCGATTATAATTTTTTTCTTTAGAATGTGTTAATGTTTCGACCAATCGTTTTATTGAATCTTTTATTTCACATATTTCAATCGAAAGTATAAAGTTGTATATTGTTTAAAAATTAAATATTTTCAAAATTTGTCTTTGACGACAATTTAAAGTTTCTGTCTACGAAGGAAAGTTTCCACGTTTTAGTTATATTTGACATATATATGAAAAATGTTAACTACTCTATAAAAAAATAAAAATATACGGCTCGTATATATAGAAAATATTAATTACGCTAGAAAAATTAAAGAAAATGGCAACTTAATATCACATTGCCTTCCAAAAAAATTGTACATAATTTATTTATGATAAAAAAAATATTCAATAATATTTAATTTGATACTATTAATGGAAATATATATAAATTTTTGTAACTTCCAAATAAGAAATACATTTAATATTATTTTTACTAAATTAAAATTATTATTACTCTTACAAAATAAAATTATATGATTAAAATAATAGATTAAAATTAGTGATTAAAATTTAATATTAATCCAAATAAGATATACATTTTAGATTAAAATTATTACTAATAAATAAAATTTTGTAAAACAAATGTTATGAAATTATCATTTTATAATCCTCTCATATCATTATAAATAAAAATATATAGAATACAAAAGTATATAAAAAATTCTATTATTTATTTGAAGAATTTGATTAAAAAATTAAGCGGATACAAAAGTATCTAATACGTGTATTAAAGTATACATTTAATAAAAAATTGATTTTTTCAAAATGTATGCTTAAAATTTTGTTAAACTTGATATACAAGATTAGATTAATAAAAAAATGATTCATTAAATTAGATAACTTTGGATTTAAACAATAGTTTCCCTATAGTTTATATTCTTGTTTAAATTTCTACGTTAATTAATTTTTTTGTCTTAAATTAATCAGATTTTATGGATATTTCTTTTGTTGGAATAAATTAATAGTCAAAAAATTCCACCGAGATACTATATATAAACATCGTATACTTCTTACACCGAAAAATAAATAAATACACTAACAAAATCAAACTACTTTCTTTGTTATGGCAATGGTTACTAATATTGCTAATGTCCTTCTCGCATAATGATTTTGTTGTTTTTTTTATCTCATATTCATGCTATGAGTGTTGAACGCGTTTTAGTAGCGGAACAGTGCGGCTTGTTAAATATGTCACCACTCAAGACAATTTTTGTCGTCGGTGTTTTGTAAAAGTATAAAAGTAAAAATGTGAAAATAGCTTCTGCTACAAACCACATAGTGCGTTCTGTATGCACCCATTTTGTCGTGGTTTATTATTATGGTTATCTTTTTATTTATTTTAAAGTTATATTAAATAACTAATCAAGTTACCATCTTTTAAATTTACGTATTTTATCCAAAAAGAAGAAATTTATTTTAAAACTTTTAAATGTTAAAATAAGCGTTCAATATTTAATATTTTTTATTTCATACCGCATGTGTGATTGTTACCATTTAAATATCATCCCGCACTATATATTTCGCACAAAACACACCTACTCGTACAATACATTTTTTACGTATAAACCCCACTCAAACCATCCAACACCATTTACATTTTCCATACCGCACTATATTCCCGCAGTTACCATTCAGAGCCTCATAAACTTTTCATGTCCGCACATGGTACGGACCGGTTAGCTAGTTAGATTTAAATATTACTTTTAGTTAATTAGATTTTATAAATTATTATTGTTAGATTTTAATTATAACCAGCGTGATAAATATAACCAGGGTTATATTGTTAGTTTAGTTTTAAAAATAACTATTTTACGTATTCATGTGACGTCTAATCATTACTCTTTTTTTTGACACAAAAGGCTCTTCTATTACTCAAATAACTTGAAGTGATGCAGCAAGCCACACCGGAATAGAACAACCCACAAAAGAAAAAGTAGAAGACTGGAGTCTAGCTAACCTAGCTAAAAGGTCTGCTTTTGAATTTGACAAACGTGGAATATAAGTCAACATGAAAGACGAAAAGGCATTCCTCTCTCTCTCTCAAACTCTCGTAGATATGTCGCAAAAGCTGGCCAATCATCAGGCTTCGCAATCATATTAAGAACATCCATACTGTATGTGCCAAACTCCTACACCTTCGAATGAACCGCCACACTCTACATCGCCCAAACCATAGCCTCCAACTCTGAGTGGAGAGAGGACATCCACCGAACTTGATTACGAGAACCCAACAGAGTGCATTCTCCATTGACTCCAACCAGAGACCAACCCATCCCACTATGAGTGTTTGATGCCTTCCAAGAACTATCAACCAGGTAGATGTTACGCCAACATAAGGTTTGTGTACTAGTGTCCTGTGACTCTAGTGAGGCTGGCAAATCGCGAGCCGCCTCCCATGCCCGCCATTCAGAGATAGCACGGCTAAGAAGATCTGAGGCCTCTCTTATAATTCCCTGAAAGAGTTTCTCGTTACGCGTCTTCCAGATAAATCATAGTATCCATGGGTAGGAATCATGTTCTTCCCTGAGTTGGCTACCATCACGCCAAAAAAGATAAGCCAAATTTATATAAACGCTGGACGTTGGGAAGGAGCCTAGTCGTAACAACGAAGGAACTAGAGCCCACACATGAATAGCGGAAGGACACTCAAAAAAAGCATGACAAATAAATTCCTCAGGAGCTCCACAACGGGAACAAAGGTCCACACAATTCATCCCTCGCTGCACCAATTTATAAGTTACCGCAAGATAACAAGACAACATTTGCCACATAAGATGGCGAATCTTGTGGGGAGCGTCAACTGTCCACACGAAACTCTTCAAGGCATCAATACTCAGTTGTCCAGCGTCCATCTTCACCAAAGATATTGCACGCGTCACCTTGTATCCAGAGCGGACAGTATGCTGCCCAGATTTAGTGAACTGCCAGCAGAACTCATCCCTTTGGAAAGATTGTGCAATAGTCAAACTCATGATGATAGGAATATCTTCTGGCTCGACAAACTGTGCTAACTTCTGAAGGTCCCATTGCTTCAAATCCTTATCAATAAAATCACTAACCACCATCAACAGATATGCCACTGGGACGCGTGCCCTCGCCGGCCTAGCAGGACTCGTCGGGATCCAAGGATCCTCCCACACACTAGTAGTAAGTCTTAAGAAAATCTTCTTGCGTAGCCCACGTAAGAGCAGAGGCTTGGAAGCGAGAATGCTCCGCCAGCCATAGGAAGGACTATCCGACTCAGGGGCTTTTAGTGGAGAAGTATACTTAAAGTACCAGCCTCTAAGGATCCTTGTAAGAAGGGAGTGCAGAAATCTAATGAGACACCACAGCTGTTTAGCCAACAGAGCCAAGTTAAACTCATGGAGTGTCCGGAATCCTAAACCCCATCCTCCTTTGAAGCACATAACATTTCCCAGATCGCCCAGTGAATAACCCTCCGAGGAGGATCTGAACTCCACCAATATCTCGCTATTGCACTCGTAATCTGATCACATGTATCAAGATACAAGAGAAAACTTGACATAACATAAGTCGGCAAGGCTAGGGCGACTTCTTTAATCAGAACCTCCTTGCCACCCTTGGATAGCCACTTTGAAGACCACATATTCACTCGGCTCTGCAAACGATCTCTAATGAAGGCAAAAATCTTACATTTGGATCCACTCAAATCTTCCGGGATACCTAAGTAGGTTCCCAGCCCTCCTTCAGTCTAGATACCCAGAATAGTCTTCAAATCTTGTCTGACATCATCCGAAATTTTCTTACCAAACATGATCGAAGATTTCTCCAAATTTACACGTTGACCCAAAGCTTTCCCATACACCTTACAGAAAAAGAGGTTGTCGTCTGCGAACAGAAGGTGGGACACTGGAGGACTAGCTCTCGCTACTCGCATTCCGGTTATGCGTCCATGCCACTCCGCCTCTCTTAGAAGACCAATGAGCACTTCTGTACACATTATGAAGATAAAAGGAGACAAAGGATCTCCTTGTCGCAATCCTCGCGCAGGCGTAATATGGCCCCGCGGTTGGCCATTGATCAAAATCCGATAAGAAATCGATCGTACACATTGCATGATCCATCCTATCCATTTCTCCGCGAAACCCATCTAACGCATCACTGCCTCAACAAAGTCGCATTCCACTCGATCATAGGCTTTGCTCATGTCTGATTTGATGGTCATGCGATTGTGTTTCCCTGCAGGGTTCGTACGAAGGGCATGAAACATCCCTTCGTACGTTTCATGCCCTTCGTACGAACATATGAACATATGGTCTTCCAATATAAAAAAACTATAAAGTTTTTTTACTTTAATGTTAGTAGATGATTTGGTTTCACGAAATCACAACCGACATAATATCAATAATAAAAGCATGTATTATACAACAGTTAGAGCATCTCCAAAAGACTCTCTAAATCTTCAAATATGAAGATTTTTATTCTCCAAAAAGAAATTTCAAAACTTCAAATTTGAAGTTTCATAGTTTTTATTATCGTTTTAATCCTTTCATATTTTATATCTCATAATATTTCAAATATTTTCTTATAATAGTAATTTTTACACATAAAATTAAATGAAAACTTTATATAAGACTAAAAATATTTTATAAGTAGACTTGTATAACAACAATATTACATTAAAGAAATTGAATAGAAAAAAACTATAAAAAATTACATGAAAACATAATTATTATATAAATTTAAATACTACAACAACACTAATAATCGGGTGAATTCTATGTAATTTTGTAATTCTATGTAAAATTGCATAAATTTTAATATTTAATTTTGTAATCTATTTAAAATTTTAATATTTTAGTGTAACTTTTTAATAATTAATATTGTTGTGATAGTTTTTGTAGATGTGTTAGTTATTTATAAATGTTTAATGAATTTAAATTAGTTATGATAATAGAAGGACCATAATGTAAAATATAAATATTTTTGAAGTTAAATTTGAAGTATTGCTTTTGGAGAAGAACATCTCCAAACTTCAAATATAAAGTTTTGGAAACTTCAAAATGAAGTTCCTTTTTGGAGATGCTCTTAAAAAACCACTGAGTTAAAATGATAAACTATTTAATATAGAGTATATGTGATTAAAAATTGATTCATGTTAAGTCTGAGCCCCACAGAGAAAGCTCAAAGTAATTACGAGAATTATAGGCATCGTATGCATCATTAGGAACACAAAACACAATTCACGCATTGAAGATCAACTTTATATGTGTTATATAGTTCTACCAAAAACGTGTTATACGGAGAGATATACCAGAAGTTAAAGGATATACTTACAACCAGCTTAAAGTCTTTTTTATGATATATTAACTATTTTTTTTGCAATGACATCTAATGTAATTTCCTACAAATTTAAGGTTATATTTTTAAATGTATTTTCTAAATAATAATATAGAGATTTCTTAAAAAATTTTAGATTAGTCAATTCTTGTTCCAAATCATCTTCTTTTTTAACAAGGTTCCAAACCCTCTATTTTAGGTTTTCAAGGGTTTCTAGTGAATATAACAAATATAAGATTACATCACTGAAAAATAAATTAGGATATTTATAGTGAAGAACCACAAAAACGTTAATTAAATTTTACATTAAAAATTTAAAATATAAAAACGAAAAACAATTAATTAAAACTAGAATAATGTGCCACCGGGAAAAGAGAAGATTGATTCTCTGAAACTTAAATTGGAGGATGCTCAAAATAATGATTCGGTATCTCAGGATGTTATCATAGAGATTAAAAGAAAGCTTCAAGAAGCTTAAAAAGAATAGGAAATATATTGGAAACAAAAGAGCCGAAACTTATGGTTAAAGGAGGGCGACAAAAATACGAAACTTTTCCACGCCTCAACCAAGCAAAGGCAGGCAAGAAACCGGATATCAAGACTTTTTAATTCACAAGAATCTTGGGATGAATCTCCTAAAGGAATGGAAAAAATCGCGGTTGAATATTTTAATGGATTATTTAAACATATTGGGTTAGACAATTTCGGCTAGGTTCTTGAGAATGTTGATCCAGTGATTACGGATAGCATGAACCAAGTTTTGATTAGGGATATTACGGAAAAAGAAGTAAGGTCAGCACTTTTTTCCATGCACCCTGAAAAAGCACATGGCCCTGATGGGATGACAACTTTGTTTTTCCAACGCTATTGGGGAATCTTAAAGGACGACTTGGTTAAGCTAGTCAGGGATTTTTTCAGTAGGGGAAGTTTTGATGCTCGACTGAATGTGACAAACATTTGTCTCATTCTGAAAACGGGCCAACCGAAAAGAATGGAAGAACTCATATCAATTAGTCTTTGTAATGTGAGTTATAAAATTATTTCGAAAGTTCTATGCCTAAGGCTTAAAAAGATTCTCCCCCGTGTCATTTCGGAGACACAATCAGCATTTGTTTCAGGACGGTTGATTACGGATAACATTTTGATTGCCTAGGAAATGTTTCATGGTCTGTGGACTAATCAGAAATGTCGACACGAGTTTATGGCAATTAAGACGGATATAAGCAAAGCCTATGACCGTATTGAATGGTCTTTCTTAGAGGCAATAGTGAAGAAATTGGGTTTTGGACAAGTGTGGATTTCATGGTTAATGTGGTGTGTTGGTTCGATATGATACAAAATTTTGTTTAATGCGAAACCGATGAGGAACATTATCCCACAGAGAGGATTACGTCAAGGTGATCCTCTTTCGCCGTATCTTTTTATCATATGCACGGAGGTCCTGATTGCAAATATAAAACAGAAAGAACTGGACAATGCGATATTGGGTGTCAAGATAATGCCACATAGCCCGACAATATCAAATTTACTCTTTGTTGATGACAACTTATTCTTCTGCAAGGGAGTGGCCTAACAGTGTCAAGCAATCTTGGATGTATTAAGAGATTATGGGGCTGCCTCGGGCCAAGTGATTAACTTTGATAAGTCCTCGGTTGTGTTTGGGAAGAATGTCCGAGAAGTTACAAAGGGTACAATAAATAATCTCTTAGGCATCACCAAAGAAGGTGGTATGGGTACCTATTTAGGGATTCTTGAGAGTTTGGGAGGGTCCAAGAGTCTGATTTTTAATTATGTTCGAGAAAGATTAGGCGACCGGGTTAATGGATGGTCCTCCAAACACCTATCAAAAGGGGAGGGGGGTAAAGAGATTTTGATTAAATTAGTTGCTCTTGCGCTACCCAATTATGTCATGTCATGTCATGTTTCAAGCTTCCTAAAGAGTTAACAACAAAGTTAACCGGTGTGATTTCTAAATTCTGGTGGAGCTCCAATGGATGTACTCACGGTCTTCATTGGGTTGCATGGGACAAATTATGTATCCCAAAAGAGGAAGGGGGCTTAGGCTTCAAGTCTCTGGAGGATTTCAACACGGTCTTATTTGCTAAACAATTATGGAGGTTAATACAGTTTCCTGGTTGCTCGGGTTTTACGAGGTCGTTATTTTAGGAAGTATCATCCATTAAACGCGAAAAAACAGCATTCGCCCTCTTTCGGTTGGAAGAGTATTTACTCGGCTCAAGACTTGCTTAGGCAAGGAGTTAGGATACGAATAGGTTCTGGAATTAATATCTCAGTCTGGAATGACCCATGGATTCTGGATGTTAACCCGCGTCCAGCAAGAGGTCGGGGCAGTCTTTGGCACCCTAGTTTACAATTCTACCAATTGATAAATCCAACAACAAGGGAGTGGCAATTGCCTTTATTAGAGGCTTTTTTAATCCAGAAGACACAAAATTAATCCGAGGTATTCATCCAAGTCGTACCATTACTTACGATGACTTAGTCTGGCATTACACGAAATCGGGACAATATACGGTCAAGTTAGGATATAAACTCCTGAACTCTTTGGACGTAACACGAATTAATATTAACAAATGGGGACCTGGTCTGGAAGCTTTAAGAGCATATACATGGCGGTCAAAATGCCCTCTGAAGATACAACATCTTCTTTGGCAACTTATCATAGGGAGTTTAACGGTGACCACATAATTAGTTAACAGAGGCATATGTTGTGATACCATCTGTAAACGATGAGAATCCGCAGAGGAAACAGTTAATCATGTCTTCTTTGAATGCACCTCGGTTATGAAAGTTTGGGATTTGTTTAAGGATCCGAAAAGGCTGCAGGCCTTCCCGTCGGGCTCAATTAATACAAATATGGACTATCTTTTTTGGCGGACTCCATTGAGGAATTGTGATAAGGATTGCTATGCACTATTCCCATGGATCTTATGGCTAATATGGAAAGCACGAAATAAGAAAATTTTCCAAGGGGTACAATTGGATGTGGGCGAGATCCTCTGAAATGCAGAAACGGATCCCATAGCTTGGCAAGAAGCGCAACTCACTTTGCTTCTTGAAGAGGAACAACCTCCTGTGGAACCCACTGTATATCGGATAGATGGATCCTGGAAATAATCTAATCCCACCTCTGGACTTGGATGGAGCTGTATGGATTCATACAATAAGGTAATCTTGTTAGGGGCGAAATGCCAGCGCTGAAGTTTGTCACCACTTCATTCAGAGTTGGAAGCTCTGTTATGGGCGATGTCTGAACTGCACAACCGACAGATAGACTGCCAGCTATTTCAGACTGACTGCGCGGAACTAACCAACATTATTCAACAACCGGATGACTGGCCAATCTTTCATACACAACTACAAGATTATCACGTGCTTCAAGATTTTTTCCTGGGGTTCTTTTCGACACTTATTCCACGTACGACGAACACAATAGCAGATAGTCTGGCGCGAGGATCACGTTCTTTTCACGAGAGTCTACAAAAATAAATTCATGGTGAAAAAACGTGATCCTCGCGCCAATCTATCGGCTACTGTATTTGTCGTAAGTGGAATAAGTGTCAAAGAGAAACCCGGGAAGAAATCCTGGAGCATGTGATAATCTTGTAGTTGTGTATGAAAGGCTGGTCAGTCATGTGATCATGTTTGGATATTTTGATTATCAGATTCAAAATTTTCGGTTATTTCAAGTCTTAGATTCGGGTTCAGGTTCAAAATTTTTAGATTTTCAGTTATATTGAATCCCGGGTTCAGGTTTAGATTTATGATTTTTGAATTTTTAGATTTTATCGGATACTCATACAGGTTCGCTCAAATAAAACTAATACCTGAAATACCATGAAACAAAACACGTTGGATCATTTAAAAAAAATATTAGATCACTAAACTTAAATTTTTTATAGTTTATATAAATTATTTTATAAATTTTTATAGCTTTTTTATCGCTTTGTGATTTATTGAATTTTTGTAACAAATTTTATTTAGAAATTATTAATATTGTAATATAATTATTTTTAAAAATTATGGATTTATTTTAAATTTGAAAACAAGCTATATTTAAATTTTGGTGAAAATGATAATTTTAAATTGTGTTGGTTCACAATTTTGATAATGATTTTGTGAAAAGAATATTGGAATATGTAAAGGAGTAACTAGAGTCAGTGTTAATTCTTTTATTTTATTAGATATATTTAATAAAATTTCTATTCAACTTAAAATATCACACATAAAAAGGTTGTGTACTTCTGTTTTAATAAGATAGATTTTGAAAAAAGAAAAATTGACAAAAACAAAAATTCAATAAAAAATAAATTTTTTAATAAATTTATTTTCCTGCAAAAAACTGTATATTACTTAGGTTAAACTAGATGATCATATACACATTGTATGAAAACAATTATGAAATATATATTGAGACGATGTAACAAATTTTATATGTTTTTAAATGTATAATATATATATATATATATATATACTTACCATTTTTTGATAATTTTGATATTATGCTTAGGTTGAGTTGGGTATTGTCAAATTTATCGAATGTAAACAAATAAATTACATGGTAGTAAATTTTGTCACCATTTTTTGTCGTCTTTTGATATAATTTTAGTAGACATTGATAAAGTTAGAAAGTTTTCAATTCATTCTTTGAAATATATTCATAAAAGAATATTAATTTATTTTTATTGTTTCAAATAATTATTCATATGTTAAAATAATTTTTATTTATAGAATTCATAAAATTTATCGTAAAATATTGTTTTATTACTTATGATAAATTAGTATATACACCTTCGCATTCAGTTAGTATATATGGGTAAAATATCAAGTAGTTATCAATTTTGATTAAGTTTTTTGCTTCTTTTATAATTACTAGGAGAGAAGCTGCGCTATGCGTGGATCTTCTTTCATACATTATTGTTATAGATGAGATTAGTGATATATAATATAATATAAAATTTTCAGTCTATAAGCTAATATAGTATTACATTTTTCTTTGTATTTTGTTTTCACGATTATACTAATTTTTGAATCAATAGTCCTATACTAATTACTTTTTCCTTATTGTTTTCACCCCAATTTCAATTGTACACTTAAAAATCTTTTTAATATATGGTTTTTATTTTTTATTTGACATTTATTTTTTCTAGAGTTAATCTCTTTTCAATGCCTTATGTTATTGTTCTTTTATTTTATTTCATTGTTTTCTTCTATATTGTAGTCGTATTTTTATTGTTTCTTTATATATGTTTTCTTTACCTTTTTTATTGTTGGTAATTTGTTCCATATATTTTTTCAAATATTTTTATGTTTTTGTAATTTTAATTTTTAGACATATTAAAAAATAAATTGTAGTATAACTTCTATAATTTAAAACCCTATTGTTGATATATTATTTATTCTAAATTTAGATCTTTATTATCTCTATTGACGGCTCTTCTTTCACCTTTGGAATTGAAAGTGTTATTGAACATAATCAACTTTCATACAATATTATCTTATATTATATAATTTAGTTGTATTTACAAGATAATTTTTGTAAAGTTATCATGTAAATTTATTTAAAGTTAATGGAGAAGAAAAATCAATGCAAAAGTTGAAGAAGTATTAATACACCAAATAAGTATAACAAATTTAATTTCATTGTTTTATTTTAAATGAAATCTAATTAATAAAAAGTGAGAGAGTCACCCTATGGAAAGACTCCCTTTATATTTTATATTTAAGAGTAGTGCTAAGGTCTGTGTTATGTACGGACTAAATTCAAATGTAGTATTTTTGTTGTTTTTAAATACAAAAATAATTCAAATTGAATGACATTGTGATATATTAAAATTGTTTAGATAATTAGTTTAAAACTTGTAGCTTATAATACATTTAGTTCAACTTTATTCAATAACAATAAATATGCAAAATATGTTATTTCCGTTGTTCAATAGAAGAAATCCAACAAACAATAGTTCACTAAATCAATGGAAATAATTGTAAGAACTATCATGATAGATGACTTGGAGAGTCACTTCACAGAACTTAAATTTTCAAAGTTTCAATATTGTGGTGACTTACAACCGTTTTTCCAAATAATATTAAACACAAGTTAGAATGTGGTTATATATATATATATACAAGAACTTGTAGTCAGACGGTAAATCATATTATTCTTAACCTTTTCGAATACATTAATGCATAGAGTTCTTGTGCATCAAAAAGAGAACGATATCAATATTTCGTTGATTTCAGGTTATAAGCTTTATGCGCAAACTTCTTTATTGATTTTTTACAAAGCAGGAAAGGAAAAGATGATTAGTCCATTTGTTTGATAAGAATATTGAAGGAAAGCTTATTCTCTCCTTCAATAATACTCTCATTTTCTCTAATCGTTTCTATTGGCTGCTCATTAGTTCGTATGTTGTTTGCAATTTTTTCATTTATTTCCATTCATCACTCCTGTGATGAGACTTGCAAAATATATATAAAAAATGATTACATATTATGTGTGTGTGAGAGGTTGAAAAAGTAAAGTAAATTGTAGGAATAAAGATGTCAGATGTGTCATGGTTATATTTTTGGAAGAATTAGAAAAATGGGACACTTTCAACTTAGATTTGTCCAAATAGGATTTTCGGCAATTTTGGCTTTTTTTGACATCTCAT
>OVAN01007604.1:0-19410 GCA_900406275.1 Anastatica hierochuntica | reverse complement strand
TCCACAAATCGGGTAAAATTTTCAAGTAAAATATTCCAAACAAATCGGTTAACTATCGGGAAATATAAACGGGTCGAATATGTGCGCGGATCTTGATTGGTTGTAAGTTGTGATTTTTATTAGTTTTCTAATTAAAACTTAAACAAATATCAAAATATCTCAACTTATTTTTACATATAACCCTAATATCGTATTTTTGTTCTTCTTTTAAAAATTAATGTCTAATGACACATAAAGTAAATAACACATAACTAAAAAGTTGTTTTTCTAGAATGATTCGGAAATAATAGTATAGAGATATTTTATCATATGAATATTCATATACTTTTTTTTAAAATAATTTTTGGCTCATTAAAAAAGCTATTGGAGATATAATTTTATTATTATGAATGAAAATGACTATATATAATATGATTTTTTAATATTTTGATTATTTACTTCTTATATTTTCAATTTATATAACATTTTAAACCAACAATGAAAAAATCTAAGGGAGAAAATTAAAAGTTGAAGTGGCTAAGGTTTGAACCCAAGTGGCCATGAAGAAAACCTACCTACAAGCCACTGTACTAACTTAATTTTGTTGTTCATTGTCAGCAGGTTATATTTTTATTTAAAAAATAAAAACCGGGTCAGATCCGACCCAATAAAAAAGGACGCGGATCCTATTGTTTTGTTCTTCCGAATTTACCCTTAATAAATGTTTTTTGTTTGTTCATTATAAATTTTCTTTCTAATGGTACATTCTGTAAATAATACATGACTCAAAAGTTATTTCCTTAAGAATGATTCTCTTTTAATAGTATAGAGATTATTTGGTCACATTTTATGTTCGGGTGAATTAAGCACGGGAAATATACTATATACGGTAATATATATATAATATATATTTATTTAAGGGTTATTACTTGTCTGTAACATTCTTTATGAAAAAAGTTATATTTTATGAGACTATATATATATGAACCAAACCAACGAAGGAAACATAAACAAAGTGTATTATATATGAAGTATTGGGTAGAGATCTAACTATCCCCCAAGTCTTGTAATACAGATATCGCTTACATTTACATACAACAAGCCACAATAAACTATATAGAATATAGTAACAACTTTGTCTCCCTTNCCCCTTTTTTTTTTTTTTTTTTTTTTTTTTTTTTTTTTTTTTTTTTTGTAAACCAGGATGTTCGGGCATGCCTAATCTCCCTAGGCCCTTTTGCGCAATATATTATTCACCATCGATCGTTTTGAGTCGTCACATTCCATTGACCTCTCTTTCTTTTTTGTAAACGTATATCCGATGGAGTTGATTGGCTTCATCTTATAAGTCAATATATCGAATATTTACGTACGCATTTCAACACGTCTATCAAGCAACGCTTTTAGTTATTTATTCATTAAAATAAAATATATTGTGTTTATAGAAGGTACATTATAGCAATTCTACAATTCTGTTCGACTCCATAATATATATATATATATATATATATATACTTTTTTTTTGTTCATATTACATTTCTCCCCTTGGTTCTCTTCCAAATTCTTTTTTTTTTATTTACACGAGTATGAGTCTAAGAGCGTTCCTATAGATTCTTGAAAATGAAATCTAGCTATATTGTTGACAAAAAAATATCTAGCTATAAACATAACCGAAGAACAACGTATTAAAATATTTTAGTAAATTTTCCTATGTACATTAAGTAGACCATTATTTACGTTAACAAAATTTTTTTATTTTTCAAAACGTACAAAAAGGTTTAATAATTAAAACCAGAGATTTTTTTGACTAAAAAAATAAAAATAGAACCGGAGTTGCGTACTACACATACCTCAAACTACTTTGATGATCTTGTAAAAAAAAACCTACGTACTTTTATGTGTTTAAAAATAATTCAACTAAAACCTTAAATATTATGAAACCATCATAGATTTTATGCTGCAGCTACAATTAAAGAGAGAAAGAGAGAGAGAGAGAGAGAGAGAGAGAGAGAGAGAGAAGTGGTGACAGAAAGAGAGTAAGCACACATAGCTTCAAGCATAAAACCAAGCAAGAAAGCAACCATGTGTGCTCACTCTCTTCTGTCACCTCCCCTTACCTTTGAGTAGTCCACAACAACCGATTCAACATATACATATATAGTTTTATACTCATATAAATAGAGACATATGTTTAAATATATTACTGTTTATTAGATAATTATGAACAAAGACTATATAGATCTTGCATGTTTCTATTTGGTTGTGGGAAGAAACTGAGACCTGTCGGGGCTTTTTATAGCGAGAGATAGAGAGAGAGAGACTCAAATCTCTGTCATGAATTATTGATAAGATTGTTCCGGATCTATCTATTGAGATGCCACCTTACTACTTTATTTTTTCGGAGTCATCATCTGCTTTTGGCTTATCATCTAAAAATACACGTTAACAAAAAAATACAAACAATATATAAATTAATCTTTTTTTTTAATAAATTTACGAAGAAATAAAGAAATTAAAATTTCTTTTTCACACACGATTTACTAAACTAATACTAACTACAAAACTTGTGAAATGATACATTTGCACTCACGTATATATATAACCATTATACCACAAATATGCTTTTCTTCTTAAAAAAAAAAAGCTTTTCTTGCGGAATATCCAAAAATAATTAAATCGTAGTGTGAACAACGTATCAACTAAATAGTGCACATTATATAACTAATGGTCCAAAAACTTTGGAATAAAATATGAATGAACTTTTTCATTGACGAATTAATATATGTTAATTTCACATTTGTGGAGGAGAACATAGATGACCTTTTGTATATTTTATATGATGTAGTGGAATAATAAAATGGATCGACCAGTTACAAATCAACAGAACCTCATTATGAAAAAGTTCAGCCACACCCAAATATTCAATAAGGCGCCAAAGCATCTTAACGCATGCATACTTTTTCAAAAATATTTTACAAAATGGAATGACATATGCTATCTTTTGATAAAAGCTCCATCAATCAAATTCTTCTTTAATAACGTCGCAATTCTAATCCACATTATTAACGGATGAAATATATTAAAAATATATTTGTAATCTTAAAAATTTAAGTTGATAAACGATGTAATAAAGGTCCGTGCAATTAGCTTTAATATTATGACATATTTTTGATATCGAAAATTATATTTTGTACTTCATGATATCAAAAATCTAAAAACAATCTACAATGATAAAAAAAAATCTAAGCTAAATACTCCCTAAATATAATATAAGATCCTATAAATATAACAAAATGAATATAATCGCATTAATAAATAAAAATATGAATTATACTTATTTTATTTAAAAGTATTTGATTGTAAATTACTTGTTTTGCATTTTTATTGTTTTTAAATTTCGTATTTGTAATTTAAGTTTGACATAAAATAGAAATAAAAATCGATTATAAAAGAAATAATTAGAAATAAGTAAAAAAATATTTTAAGATAACAATAATTTTTTTCCTCTTTTTCCTTTTTTCATTTTTAAGTGTTATGTGATTTAGAATGAAATTTTCTATAAAATCTACTTTATAAACTGATACATGTCATAATTTAAATCACTGATGACATGTACCGAAATCTCATGAGTTACAATAAATGTATACATGCCGCGTTAACGTTAAACACGTTCAACTTTATATAATAAAATTTCAAAAATAGTTCTATCAAAACATATAGTAAAACGATTTATATGAATGGTGTAGTTGTATTAGTATTTAGATTCAAGATCATAACTTTTTTTTTATATGAAGCGAGTAATGTGTAATTTTAATTTCTTTTTTTTTCTTTCGAAAAACGATTCTTTTTTACTTTAGGACACAATATATAGTTTAGTTAATACATACCCTATAAACTTCTGCATTTGTATTTCTATACAAGTGCTTTAATGCCAGATGGTTCGGTAATTTGCATTTTCTCTTCTTGCTTCTTTTGCCAATTGATCTGCATAAACATTATCTTTTCTCCTTATCTTTTTGAAATAAAAATCATAGAGCTGCTGAGCAAGTTCCTTATATCTTGCAATCAACATTTTGACTCATTGGCTTTTGCACTTTTGGAGTTGATCATAGATTTTCTTATTATCTCCAGTGAACATGACTCCGTTATATCCCAACCTTCTACCTTGTATTACATCATCTCGAAGAGCAAAACATTCTACCTCTTGAGCAAAACATTCTACCTCTTGAGCAGTGTTTATAAAATCTATGGAAACTGAACTTTGTACAATGAACTTACCTTCAAAGGAGAGTAGGAGCCACATAATATCAGATTTTTCTATACTTGAAGTCCAAGATGCGTCAACATAACAATGCATTTGTAACTCATCAGGATGGACGTTAATTTTTCCATTTAGATTACTTCCTAAATAGACTTTCTGGTTTTCAGCTTCTTCTTTGCTTTGATATACTTCCTCCCATTCTTTGAGATCTTCTAGAGCCTTAATTGTTATTTATGAAATTGATGTCATCATATTTTAGAAGAGAAGGTTATTTCTTAGCTTCCAAATTCTCCAGCATAGCATCACGGGCAAATCACACTCCTTTCCATGTATCTGCATTGTTGAGTTGCATACATATGTTAGACTATGTTGTAGTGGATTATTGTGCATTTACTCATCTGAAATGTTATTCAGTGGAGCCATCTTCCATATATCTTTAAAAACTCTGCACTGAAAGAATAGATGGTGTGCTGTTTCAAGTTGTTCTCCACATAATTGGCGGGTACTATCAACAATAATTCTTTTTTTTTTCAAAGACTCTCCCACTGGTAATCCTTTATGTGAATTTCTCCACCAAAAAGCTTAATTTTGGGTTGTGCAGGCATGCTCCAAATACTTTTAAAGTTGTATTGCCCATTCTGGTGGCTAGGACCACTACGCCTGAAATGATAACATGATCTCACTGTAAACTCACCGCTTCTTGTGAAGGCCCACTCTCATATGTCTTCATTCATTTGCATACTAGGCATGATTATCCTGCTAATTGGTTTTTCTTGTGGATGGGCTATTTCTGTTAGCCTTTGCTCATCCCAACTTCTAGTTCTTTGTGCAAATAAATAAGCTACCTTCACTTCAAGAGAAATGGAATCAGATGGTAGTTTTGTTGGTCTATGAGGAATTGTAGGAAGCTAGTTGTCCTTCCATGCATTTCTGCTTCTTCCATTGCCTACAACTTTTCTTGTCCCTATTTCAAACAATCCTAGGACTTGAAACATGCCCTTCCAGACATATGAAGGTCTTACTCCATCACCTGCATCAAGGATAAATGTTTTAGAGAAGTATTTGGCCTTATATACCTTAGCTAACATAGAGTTTGGACTAGTCAATATCCTCCAAACTTGTTTTGAGACCAATGCCCTATTAAAATACAACAAGTCTCTTATTCCTAAACCACCATTTCTTTTAGCTTTATAATAGTCTCCCACGAGATCCAAGGAGTCTTCTGCTTATCCTTCATAGTGGATCACCAAAATCTTCTTATTTTTTGTGAAATCTGATTAATGCGCTTTTTAGGGAATAGAAAGCATTGAATTGCATAGTTGAGAATTGCAGTTGTCACTACTTTAATAAGAACTTCTTTCCTTATTGGGCTTAGCAGTTTGGTGAACCATCTTTGAATCTTATTTTCTATTTTATCCTTGATATAAGCAAATGTTATTGAGGACTTCTACCAATAATTTCAGGCAATCCTAAGTATTTCCCTACACCACCAATCTTTACAAAAGCGATTATATATTTAATATTAGACTGCAATTGTAACGGGGTGTTCTTACTAAAAAGCACTGTTGATTGCTAAATTAACTTGTTGGCCAGAAATTTTACCGTAGATATATGGTGCCTAAATAAGTGTTACACATTCTTCCTTTGTTGCTTTGCAGAATAACGAAGAATCATCTGCAAAACAGATATGTTTAACTGATGGACCTCTCCTCCTTTCTCTAAAGCCATGCAAAAGACCCCTTCTCTTCAGGTTGTATAGCATACTTGACAGTCCTTCGGTACATAATGGATATAAGTAGGGAGAAACATGATCACCTTGACGAATTTCTCGACTTGGTTTGACATTTCCCACAGTTTCACAATTTAATAAAGTCAAATATGTGGTTGATCTTAAACAATCCATTACCCATATGCACCATTTATATGAAAATCCCAAAGATTTCAACATTTAATTAATAAAAAACCATTCCAACTTGTCAAATGCTTTGGCTATAGCCAATTTCAGAGCTACAAACTTGTGCTTTCTATCCCATGTAAGGAGACTATGCAATAATTCATGCGCTATGAGAACATTATCAGTTATGTATCTCCCCGATATGAAGCTGATTGATACTAAGAAATGAGGGTATGTAGCCAAGGTTTAAGCCTCTCGGCTAAGATTTCTGTGATCATTTTATATGCCACATTACGAAGACTTATAAGCCTATATTCTGTAACTTTTTTTGGGTTCTCAATTTTAGGTATTAGTAAAAGGTTGGTGTGGTTCATCTCTAGGGGTAATATTACTTTATTGAAGAAATGAAGTATTGAATCTGACACACCTTTGCCAATTGTACCCCAGTGTTGTTGGAAGAAGCAAGCATTAAGACCATCGGCCCATGTGCCTTGGTTCAACAGTCTTACGAAATTCTAATTTCTTCAGCTATTATTTTGTTAGCTTTGGTTCATTTCCTCAGTAACTTTTGGAATTATTGCACCCAATGCTTGGTAATCTGCATCATTGACATCAATCTCAGAGGCATAAAGTTTATTGAAATAATCTTCAATGATGCAGAGAATATCTTCCTTTTGGTGCATAGATTTCCTTGATTGTCTAACAGAGAAGAGATTTTGTTGGATCTTCTATGCTTCGTTAAGGCGTAGAAGTATTTTGTATTCATATCCCCACTTTAAGCCACTGCACTCTATTTTTTGTATGCCAAAACTCCTCTTCCAGCCTATAAGCATGAGAGAAATCATTTTTCAAATTTTTAATGAGTTGAAAATCTGACGAATTTGAATTAAAAGCCTCTTTGAGCTTTAGCTCTATTTCAGCTATTGCTTTTCTTAAGATCAGATTCTTCTTGCTTTTCCACTTAGCCAACTTATTCTTGCACTGTTTAAGGGCCATAGTTAGCTTTTCTGGTGACAAAGTATTGCTAAAGTTATTCCAAGCTTTTTGGATTACCTCATGTACTTCATTGTTTCCCCTCCATATGTTATTGTACTTAAACGTTCTCTTTCCTTGCCATTTCTTATTATAGCTGAATGCAACAAGAGATGTTTGCGATCTGAAGCATACCATCCTATCAGCTGGACATGAGCATCAGGGAAACGATCTCTCCATTCAACATTTCCTAAAGCACGATCAATTCTTGGTTTGACTGTGAGGTTCTGTCTCCTTCCCATCCATGTATAATTTCCCCTTATAATTTTGAGATCCTCAGTCCTAATTGCTTAATCAAGCTGGTGAAGCTTATGAATGTATGATTAGCTCTCCAAGGACGACCATGCTTTTCTGCATTGTATAAGATATCATTAAAATCACCAAAAAGTAGTCTAGGCTAATGCTTATATATTCCAGCCTCCTCTCTTTCTATCATTTCCTTCCATTGCTTTGATCTAAGTTTTTTTATTTGGGCGGCCATAAATGTAAGAAAAATAGAAGTTGGCCCTTTCTTTATTAATTATCATATATTTATTATACAAGGAGGGGGGGGATGAGACAAAAGTCAGATTGACATGCTCATCCCAAAAAATCGTCATACCCCCACTAAGCCCACACAGGGAGAACACAAAAAAGTGAGCATAACCTAGTTTCCTAGCTACTTGCTTAACAAACTTATCTTGATTTTTTGTTTCTAAAAGGAGCATAATATCTGGCTTATAAGTTTTCCTGATATTATCCAAAAAAATGCTCTGTCAGGGTGCCCGTCAAATTCTGACAGTTCTAGTGCATAAAGTCATGTTGCTTGGGGTGATTTTGGGGCCGCCACCCTCTTCTTGAACTAAATTTTGCAACTCATGGATGCCTTGAGCTGTATGAGTTACCCCCATACTGGTGAAGTTTCCTTATATCCTCTGTTGGCTTATTGCAACTTGATCTTCTTTAGCAATACTTCCAGCTTTCCTCTTGGTATTTTGGTTAAAGACTGAAGATTCACCAACTTCTTGTATTGTTATTGGTGGAGCTGCTATAAGATGAACTACGGAAATAGAAATATTCAAAGTATCCTCCTGGGTTGCATCCTATCCTGAGTCTGCCCTTGTCCATGTTACCATCCAGAGTATTCTTTCCCATGGTTTCATCTTATTGCCTTGGATTTCCAACCATCTGATCAAGATGGTACTCTCCTTCCTGGCTATATCCTTGCATTTGCTCATCATTCACACTATTCTGATTTGGTGGCAACATTGGAATATTAGGAAGTTATGGTCCTTCCTAGCATTCACCAGACTCGTGGGCAAAGGCAGCAGGTAAAGAACTTTTTAAAACTCATATATGACCAAGACAGAAGGTTTTTCACTGTCAAATACAATGTATCTAACAAAGATAATCTTTGATGTAGTAGCAAAACGAATTCTGACCCAGACCTCCTCTAGAGCATCTTTCGTTGCTTCTTGGACCCTAATGTCTTTAACCTCTCCAAGAAATTTCCCAACCTCGGTAATCATTTCATCACTCTGATAATCAGGGAGAATATTAAAGATCCTCACCCAAAAGTAGACATTTTTGAGGAAATCATGTTGATGGCGATTTGTCCAGCGATCAATCGCTACAGTCTAGTCTCTATACCTTCATGGCTCGTTCCCCATCACTGATTGAATATGTGCTTCCCCTCTGAAGTAGAACTGGACCGTCTCGTCGCCATTAAGACTTGCTGAGACCCTACCTTCCATTCTCCAGGCCTTTAGCAAGGCAGTCATTATATTTGCAGGTCTATGTTTATGAGGGTTCAAGACTTTAGCCATCAGACTTAGACGATTATATTCATCTTATCTTCGATGAGCTTCAGAAAATAGTCGAAGATGGGTTTTCTCTGACCCCATATTCAACTGTTGTAAGAACCTTTGTAACTCACGATCCATTATCACTACTTTGTCTATGTACACAAACAAAACTCAGGTAGATGCACTACAAGAAAAAGGTTAGATTGCTTCATTTAAATTTTATCAGAAAAATATGTGATGTTAATTTGAGTTACTTACCAATAAGTGATACAAAATATATAATTTAACGTCATTTATAATAATTTTTGTTGTTATTGATTTATTCGGCATCAATTAGATAAAATTGTTACAAATTTGTAATGCTTGCATCATTTAAAAAAAATTGATACAAAATTGTGAATTCATATCAGTTACCTAATTGATGCATTTCTTGATTTTTATTCAGATTAGTTAAAAACTGATGTAAAGATGAAAACATCATTTAGCGTCAATAATAAAACGACGCTAACCCTTTTTTTAAAAAAATCATTAAATAGATCGACATTTTGTATTAAAAATTAGATTTTGAAAAAATATATTAAACGAATTATTTTCATGAATAAATTAAAATTATAACTACTAACAAGTATTAGCAAGATACTAAATCGATTTTATCATGCTATCGTTGTTATATTTCTATGTATTATTTATTTTTGTCAACCACACAATAATCAGAAAGTCCATCCGACATTGGCTGCCCAAATCAGAGGATGAGAATCTACAAAAATATAATCAGAGAAAATAACACGGAATCCTCGAGCAAGACAGTCTGCTTGTGTATTTACCGTTCGCGGGATGGTAGAGAGTAAGAAGTCAAGATAATGTCCACTGAGTCGCTGAAATTCAGTGATGGAGTTGAAAAAAGTCGGCCAATCACTCGGGTGTTGCAAAATGTTAAAAAGCTCTAAACAATCTGTCTCAAAAACTTGGCAATCTATTCTTCGGTTATAAAGCTCCTCCATTGCCCATAGCAGATTTTCCATCTCTGAATGCAAGGACGAGAGGCTTCGACGATAACATTTCGCTCCAACTAATACAATCGAGTTATTCCTATCATTGCAAATCCACCCAAGACTGGAAGGGGGGTCTGATTGTTTCCAAGATCCATCTATTTGACATGTTAATCCACCATGTCTTATACCTTCATTATCGACCTGATCATCAGCTAGGGATGATGGTGCTTGTGCCTCTTCCCAAGCTGCCAAGTCAGTCTCTGCATTCCATTGAATATCTGTGACTTCAAGTTGAACACCTTGAAAAACCATTTGGTTTCTTTCTTTCCAAGTTAACCATAATATCCAAGCGAACAAATCATATTTGTGATCTTGGTTCCTCATAGGGTTCCGCCAGAACAGATAATCCATATTAGTATACAGTGAAGCTGAAGGAAAATCCTCCGGCTTCGTCGGGTTTCTAAAGGAATTTCAAATCTGCCTAACCGAGTCACACTCAAAGAAAACATGGTTGATTGATTCCTCAGCTTTGCCACAACGTTTGTAAGTTAAGTCACATTTCACCCCTCTATCATTTAAATTCCTTGCCACCGCAAGACTCCCTATAATGATTTGTCAGAGAAGATGTTGTATTTTGAGTGGACATTTTATTTTCAAGTAAATTCTTTCAGGGTCTCCAGGCTTGGGCCCCAACCATCATTATTAATCCGAGTTATTGCCACTAAATTAAGTAATTTATACCCTGATCTAACAGTATACTGACCCGATTTTGTGTAATGTCATATTAGACCGTCATAAGAAACCGTCCGACTTGGTTGGATACTCTGAATTAACTCGACATCCTCTTGAGCCATAAATTCCTGTAAAATTGGCAAATTTCATTCCCTCGTCGTAGGGTTAATTAAATGTTGAACTTCTAGTCGAGGATGCCATACGCTCCCCCGGCCTCTAGCCGGTCTTGGTTGTACGTCCGGGATCCATGGATCATGTCATACTGATGTATTAATTCCAAAGCCTATCCTTATCCTAATCCCTTTTTTAAGCAATGATTGGGCTGAGGAAATGCTCTTCCATCCGAATGAAGGCGAATTTGGTTTTTTTGCGTTCGAAGGATGAACTTTCCTAAAATATCTGCCCCGAAGAACGTGAGTAACCAATGAATCCGGGAACTAATAATCTCCACAATTGTTTAGCCAATAAGGTCGTGTTGAAATCTTCCAGAGATTTGAAGTCGAGGCCTCCATTCTCTTTAGGAATACAAACTTTGTCTCATGCAACCCAATGGAGACCGCGGTTACATCCATTGGAGCTCCACCAAAATTTTAAAATCGCACTCGTTAACTTGGAAGTTAAGTCTTTGGAAAGCTTAAAACATGACATGACGTAATTGGGGAGCGCTAGAGCAACTGATTTTATCAGAATCTCCTTGCCCCCTTTTGATAGAAACTTGGATGACCATCCATTTACTCGTTCCCCGAGCCGTTACCTTATAAAATTAAAGATCTGACTTTTAGGCCCTCCCATACTTTATGGGATACCAAGGTAATTGTCCATTCCTCCCTCTTTGGATATGCCTAATTGTACCTTCATGGCGGCTTTGTTATGCTCCGGAACATTCTTACCAAAAAAAATTGATGATTTATCAAAATTTATTACTTGTCCCGATGCAGCCCCATACTCCTGTAAAACATCCAGAATGACCTGACACTGAGAAGTCTCTGCTTTACAAAATAACAAACATTAAAGCAAGCGAGAGATCGTTGGACTGTGTTTTGCAATCTTAATCCCCACTAAAGCATTATCCATTTCTTTTCGTTTAATGTTAGCAATCAAAATCTCCGTACATAAGATGAATAAATACGGGGATAAATGATCACCATGTCTTAATCATCTCTGGGGAACAATGTTCCCTGTCAGATAACCATTAAAAAAACCTTATAAGATACCGACTGAACACACCACATTAGCCATGAGACCCACTTTTGTCCAAAACCCAATCTTTGCATAATTGCTTCCAAAAAATACCATTCAACACGGTCATAGGCCTTACTCATATCCGTCTTAATGGCCATGAACTCCTGCCGCAAATTTTGGTTTGTACGTAACCATGAAACATCCATCCATCTTCCCATGCACCATATCACCCATATTGTGCCTTATTTTATAAGTCCAGAAGCCTGCTTGATTCCTTTCCATGCAAATGAGGATCTTCTTGTTTGCCTGCATCCATAAATGAGAACTTAGGGTAATAATTTGACTTAAAGATCTTGGCCTAAAGCGTGTTTTGATTATTTAATAGTCTACATGCATATTTCCCCACTAAGGCTCTATTAAAATGGTGCAGATCCCTAATACCAATTCATCCCTCTTTTTTGGACTTAGTGATCTTTTCCCAAGACACCAGGGCGATTTTTTGCTTGTCTTTTGTTGAAGCCCACCATAACCTCCTTATAATTTGTGTCATTTGATCCAGAAGTTTCGTGCGGATAAGGAAGCAATGCATTGCGTAATTAGAAATAGAAGTGGCTACTGCCTTAATTAATATTTACCTCTTTGCCAAGGACAAAAACTTAGTTGACAAGTTTTCTATTCTACTCTCAATTTTGTCTTTAAGGAAACTAAAGGACATGGTAGGTTATCTCTGGAAGCCCTAAATATTTTCCTATTCCCCTTGTTTTTGTGATGCCAAATATGGGTGACATCCTTTGAGTTCTCAGAGGTATTTTTACTGAAGGTAATAGCAGATTTGGAAAATTCACTGTTGTCCACATACATTTTCATAAATCTGTAGAGCTTCTACCACTTTGGTGTATTCTTGTTCCTCTGCTTTGCAAAATAGCAATTAATCATATGCAAACAACATATGGGTAATTGGTGGGCTGCCTCTACTGGCTTGGAATCCATGGATAATGCCTCTTCTCTTGTATTTCAACAAAATATTTGAGAGCCCTTTAATACAGAGAAGGTATAAATATGGTGAGATAGGGTCACCCTGCCTTATTCCCTTACTTGGTCTAACATATCCTACATGAGATCCATTTATAAGAATATAATACTTAGCAAACCTAATGCATGTCATTATCCATTTGCACCAAACATCAGAGAAATCCAAAGCCTCTAAAATGTATTCTATATAACCCCATTCCAACTTGTCAAAAGCTTTAGCTATGTCTAACTTAACTGCAATGAACTTATACTTCATGTTTCTTGTAGTTAAATTGTGTATCAGTTCATGAGTAATAAGGACATTGTCAGTGATGTGTCTCTCTGGAACAAAAGCAGACTGGTTTTTAGAGATAATTATATGCAACCATGTTTTAAGTCTCTCACCTAAGATTTTTGAAATAATTTTGTAAGATATGTTGCATAAGCTGATAGGGCAGTACTCTTTGACTGGGTTGAGTCCTCTATCTTAGGTATTAGAAAAATATTGGTGTGACTTAGCTCAGGGTTCAGGTTCCCAGTATTAAAGAAATCTAAGATAGAATCGGAAACACCTTTGCTTATGGCATCCCAATGATGTTGATAGAATCTAGCTCCTAACCCATATGGATCTGCTGCTTTATTGTTATTCATTAGCTTTATAACATGATGAACTTTCTCTGCAGTGACTGGCCTTGTGAGTTACTGGTTCATTTCCACAGTAACCCTTCGATTTATTCTCCCAAATCTTTGATAGTCTGCAGAGGTAATAGACTTATCAGAAGAGTATAAATCCTGAAAGTAGCTGACAATAACCTTTTTCTCTCATCATCTTGAATAGTAATGTTCCCATTTTCATCTTGTATTGAGGTAATACGATTGAGTGCCCTTCTTTGTCTTGTTATTGCAACTTTGTGTTCTTATCCCCATCTGCCAACCATTGCACTCTGCTCTTTTGACGTCAATACTCTCCTTTTTATACTGAAATTTAAGTTGGTCGTTTAGAGTATCTATCTGGGGGTTTTAAATTATAACCATCTCTTATCTTATCTTGAAGCTCTCTGTATGCCTTCTTTGAGTTAAGTTGGTTATTTTTCTTCCATTCAACAAGACATTGTCTGTATTTCTTCAAGGAATGTGGTAAATACTCTAGGGCAATAGCATGACAAACATTATCCCAGGTTTCCTTGATTAACCTCCTTGCATCTATAGTTTGTCCCCATCTGTTATCATAAGTAAAGAACTTCCCGCCAGACCATGTTTTATCATTAGTATTTAGCAATAAAGGACGATGGTCTGAGCCATACCAATCGAACAGTTGAGTGTGGGAATTTGGATATTGTTCAAGCCACTCCACATTTGCAATGGCCTTGTATATTCTCGTTTTGATTTTGTGTTTCCATCTTTTTCCAGCCCAAGTGAATTTCTCACCAAAAGTCTTAATATCCTGGAAGTCAAGTCTATCAAATAATGAGTTAAAAATCCTGAAAGAGTGAGCAAGTCTTACTGGCCCTCCTGATTTTTCTTCATTACTTCTAATATCATTAAAATCCCCCATATATAGTCTTGGCCTGCCCGCATATATTCCTTGCTCTTCACTTTCAACAAGTTGTTTCCACTGCTTGTTTCTCATTATTTTATCAGGGTGAACATACACATATGTAAAATAGTACAAGAAACCATCTTCTTCTATTATCATATCAGTATTATACAGAGAATGCTGAGAGCCAAAAGAAACTGCCACCCATGCGTCCCAAAAAATGTTATTCTGTCGCTTAGCCCATTAGAAGCATACACAAAATGATGGGAATATCCTAGCTTACAGCTACTTCTTCTACATATTCACAACTGCTCTTAGTTTCTATCAGGAGCATAATATCAGGCTTATACTTCTTTCTAAGTTCAAAAAGTAAATTCTTACTCAGGATGCTCCTCATACCCTGACTATTCCAATGCAAAAGCCTCATCCTGCTAGGGGTGACTTCAAAGTCTCCACCCTCCCCTGTTGCTGAGAGATAGTCTGATCTTGTGGTTGAGTTCTGTCTTGGTTAAAAGATTCTCCAATCCTTAACTGTCTGCAGATTGGTCTGTCACTTTCACCAAAATTACCAGTAACACGCTACTTACTTGTTGCTGTCTGATCCTCACTAGGAATCGTTTTTGCTTTCCTCTTGGATCCAACAGCTGCTGAAATTGAACCAACTTCATGAATGGTAAGTGGAGGGACCATTTTAGTGGAGCATGTCTAACATCATACATACTTGCGGTCCCTGCTTGTGAGTGCATTTTCCCAGTGTGATCTCCTACAATATTCTCTCCCATTGTCTCATCTTCAAGTCTTTGTTCATAACTTGGTGTGTTCATAGGAGAGCGAGCATTAGACATTTCACCAACTCCTTCATTTGGTGGCAGCAAAGGAAAGTCATTGATTAAACCCCTATTTGGACAGTGACTAGAATCATGAGCCAAAGATCCACAAGTAAACCTAATCATCACTGGTGGCTTTGCTCTATCCAAGGTAACATATTGGACTAATATAATCTTCGAGGAAGCTTCCATTCTGACCTTTATCCAAACTTCTCCAGGGGAATCTTTAGTAGCCTCCTGCTTCATTATATCTTTTACTTCTCCTATCACACTACCAATCTCTTCTATCATAGCATTCAACTGATAGTCATTTGGGAGATTCGAAATTTGTACCCAAAAGAAGATATCTTGAAGGAATTTCGATTGGGTTTGATTTTTCACCGATCAACAGCAACGATCCAGTCTCTAAAGGTCCACAAACCGTTTTCTAAGACTGAGCAAAGATGGTCTTCCTCTTGGAAGAAGAACTGAATCGTAATGTCGTCATTTATCCTTGGATTCACTCGTCCTTCCATCTCCCAAACTTTCAACAAGGTCGCCTCCATCCATTATGGGTATGGGTTAAGAACTTTAGTGACAAGACTGAGATTATTCTCCTCCTACAAACGGCGATGCAATTCCACTGAAAGCTTAAGCGGAGGACGTTCCGAGCCCAAGTTGTGTTGTTAGAGAGATCGCCACAACTCTTGATCCATGGAGTTTGAGAAGAGAGGGTAAGATCAAAGAGAAATTGAGGGTGAAATTGAAAAGATTAAGACGTGGAACCGCATAAACCACGAAAATTGAATTGCATATCGCGAACAGTGAACCCTAACCAGTTTAATGGATTTTTAATCATGCATCAACTTACAATTCTTATTCAGTGGAAGAAGAATCGAAGTTTTTGAAGTGAAGGAACAATGTCTACAAGACAAAGGATATGAAGATACGTAGAAGAAAGCAATCATGTTTCATGCATATTTCAAGATGAGTCTATAGCTTGATTGTGATTCTACTTCGTTGATATATTTTTATTTTTATAAATTTATTTATTTATCTTTTAGTGATGTATTTGATAAAATCTAATTGAAATCTCTTTTTATATAAAATAATATTAATAAATAATAATTAATTAATAACTAGTAAATATTTTCCCCTTATAACTAGTAAATAACGTAATTCATTATAGTTTATGTTACAATTATCGTTATATTACTAAATTATTATATGTTATCTATAGTTTTCCTCCTATTATAGCATTTGATAATTCCGTAAACGAACTAAAACAAAGAAAAATCCAAATCCACGGTGAGATGAGATGTAACGGTGACACCAAGTGCGTTGCAGCAATATTGTGAGCACAATTAAATTAGAAACAGTTGATTTTCTTTTTTTTCCTTTCAAGAGGAATAATACATACCGCACAGAAAAAGGAAAATAAACTTAACAAAAAAAAAAAGGAAAAGGGAAAATAAGATTAAAAAAAATCTTACCTAATAGTAATTCCCTATATGGAAGTGCGCGTACGTTTGTCCTTCCTTTCCTATTTCAGCAAAACAAAGCACAATTATTTTTTATTTTTTGTTTTCCTTTTGTTTTTATGTTCTTTTTTAATTTTTTTTCCCCTTATGATTTTCTTTTTGAGCAAAACATTTTCATTTTGAGAATTATAGAAATTCCAAAAATCAAATACTTAAATATCCTTCTCCGATTCTCTTTTTGTTGCTTAATATCCTCTTCGAAATTAATCGTGTATCCTCTTCTTGCACAACTATGTATTTAATATTCGAACAGTAAGACTAAGGGAATCAAATTTTGAGGGACATCTTCATTCTGACTTCTATTTTGGAACCATTATGGGTTCGGTGTTTGCTTCAAGTTGAAGCCTCAACAAAAGTAAAAATAAAGTTAAAAAAATAAAATGCATTTATTATGGGTTTTTTCTAGGGTTAAGAAACTTCAACTAAGACGGAAAATAACAAAAATACACTTACATATAATATAATTATAACTTTTAAGTAATTGTGATGTAGTGACTTTATCTATTCAAATTCCAATCACATATTATATTTTGTAAATCACATATTTAGTCGAAAGTACATTCCACCGTATACTATGATGATCATTGTTACATGTGTCCTGGAATCATAGAGATATGGGTACGCGTTGGTGTTGATGTTTGAGATCAAAGTCATGTTAGTGAAACTAATGACAATGTATATATTGTTAGAAATAGATAGTATTTATCCGTTACTTTCTTATTAAGAAATACCAATAAATATTCTTTTATTATTTGGGTTCAAGTCGGTTTGACTTATCGACTTAAAGATACTATAAATAGATGTATTGTGTTCATTTGTAAGAGCAAGCAATTGAAAACTCATCACTCTATTAAGTTCTCTCTTCATTCCCACCAAAAGAAAATATATTATAGTATAGTATACAACCCAACACACATATATACACATAAATATATAAAATATATATTAAATATTTTAACACGTTATCAGCACGATCGCCTCTGTTTCTTAATACGTTCCAATACCAAAAAGGTAAGGTTTATTTATGTTTAAGTTATTTAAATTTATATTTATTTAATTTAAATTTTAAATAATTTTCGAAAAACCGCCTGTCAATTTGAAATTTTGTTTCTTAAAAGACAGGTATTGCCTGTCAAGTTTTTAATTTATGTTTATGCTAACAAGCTAACCATTTTCAGTTTATGCAATTAATTTTTATTTTACGGCATCGCTAACTCAGCGCACAAGATGGCTAGGCCGTCGCGCAGCTAACTTTTAATTTTACGTTATTATGTTATGTTCTTAAAGTTTTATTTCGTTTATTTAAAAGCAAAAATTTAAAGAACTTTGTTAAATTAAACATACAATTATCATGTCAAATTTTGCGAAGCTCGAAATTATTGCCCTTGATATTTTTGGAAAGAATTATATGACATGGGTAGTCGGTGCGACAACGTACCTAAAATCAAAAGGGCTTATTGAAACCATAGATGGTTCAAAAGCAATCTCAGAGGAGAAAAAGGCGAAAGCCATGATGTTTCTCCGTCACCATATTCATGATGGTTTAAAAGATGAATACATTATAAAAGAAGATCCTGCAGATATTTGGCAATCTTTGAAAGAAAGGTTTGATCACCAGAAATATGTGATCTTACCAAAAGCCAAGCATGAATGGTTGAATCTCCGGTTCCAGGATTTTAAAGGCGTGAGTGAGTATAACTCCGCTTTATTTGGAATTACTTCTAGGATGATACTATGTGGAGAGAGTGTTACTTACTACGATATGATAGAAAAAACACTCCAAACATTTCATCCGGGAAATATAATTTTACAAGAACAATACCGGGCGAATGGACTCACCAAGTATTCACAATTGATGCAAGTTCTTCTTGTTGCTGAGCAAAACAATGAACTTGTAACGATGAACCATCAAACACGTCCAACAGGATCAGCTCCATTCCCATAAGTGAATGTTGCATCAACCAGTTACACTAACTGGAGAGGACGTGGAAGAGGACGCGGCATAGGCCGTGGTTATGGTCATGGTCAAGGTGGTGGACGAGAACATGAAAGAGGGATTCAAGCCCGCAACTTCAAAGCGGGAAAGACCAACAGAAATTCCCAAGAAAATGAAGTTGGTTATGGAATAAAGAAAGAGAATGTTTGCTATAGATGCAGCATGAAATTACATTGGGCTCGTACATGTTGTACACCCAAACATTTGGCAGATCTATATGCAGAATCGCTTAAGAAGAAGGAAAAGAATGTCGAAACCAACTTCGCCTCTGATGAGCCCGGACCCTCTTTTTCGGGTCTAAATGAAGACACTCATTTTGACATCGCCGAATTTCTCGTTGATTCCGAAGCATCAACTGAGAAGCAAGATAACTAAATCAATGTTATATGATAACTAGTGTTTCAGAAACTATATGTTTTTGGTAGACTGTCTACTAGGTTTTGGAAATGGTTTGTTGTAAAATATTTTATAAAATCCTTTTGCTTGTTGAACTTATCTATTTTGTTAATTCATNGGTACAGTTAGTACGTTGTAGTGGTTCGGGTATCGAAATCCACAAGGACCAAAGTGTGCTAAGAACTATTGAATCAAATACGAGCTAAGACGGAAAATAGATGTTTGGTAAAGGAAACTAATTTCGCAAACAAGAAAGAAAGCAATGTA
>OVAN01007603.1:0-19411 GCA_900406275.1 Anastatica hierochuntica | reverse complement strand
TATTCGAATAAAACAATAATAAAAATCGATAAAATACGAATACATCAAAAATACATATAATAACATTATAAAGGTTTTTTTTAACAAAAACAATAAACAGTTAAAAGTGTTTGGTAATCCAAACCGAGGATATAATTTTACTTAATCGAAAATAGATAACCTCAACCTTGCACTACGTGCTAGCTCACAAGCCTTTCTATTCAGTGATCGATGTAAATTCTTGAAATCCACCAAGGTGAAAGGAGACCTTGGACTGTTGGAATGGAAGATACTGATGGCAGTCGAGGAACGGTCTCTACCGCATTGGCCTCCCTCCAAGCTTGCGCCTCACTTCAAGCATTTTTTAGCATGTCCGGATCCTGCCTATCTTTGCCATTATATAACTTATCGTTTCTCCATTTCCAAATAAACCACAAAATCCACGGGAAAACCTTCCCTTTTACATCCTCAACCTCTATATCTAACACATGTTTTTGTAATAGTTATTTTATATAATATATAAAATTGATTTTATGTTTTAAATTTTGCAAATCTTAATTTTTTATATTCAATTAATCGCAAAAAAATTATTTAAATTGTAAAAAGAATTAAGACTCAGAATATATTTTTTAAAAAATGAGTGATGTTTATTTAATTCAGTTTTACCTAATGAATTATAATTTATTTAAAAACATTATATTCATTCATAGATATTATTTCTTATAATATTCGATAATCTGAATCAATTTAAGATTTTTGTACGAGCTATACAAAATTTAATCAATGAATAACTAAACATGGTTTTTAAACTACGGTTTACTTATATGACCCAATACTCACAATCACACGTGTTATTTAACAAAGTTGATTTAGTCTTGAATATGAACAATAGTTATATATATTAATAACTTTTACATATTAAATATTTTATTTTAAATTGCGAATCATGGAAATTTGTATCTTGTTTTTTGTATAAATATTGAAAATTTTTTTTTGCGCTACACAATTGAACGAAAATTGATATAATGTATTTATAATATATTTCTAAAACTATTACACTTTCCAGCCGAGTAACTTTTACTCTTCGTTGAAAAACCCAAACATATATCTGAGAAATTAACAGAGAGGCTGGCGTGCTTGGGCTCTAAAAACGCTCAATAAACGACTTCTGTATTTCCAGTGCCAGCGTGGCAATGATTATAACATAATTAGGGTTTCGTATTAACTCTTCCCCTTATATATTCCAAAACTGCCGCCGTAAACGTTTCTCTTCTCCTTAGGTTCCAGATCTCAAACTTGCACTTGGGTATGTCACTTCCTTTTCTCTCTCTTTTTTTGTTGGTTTAAGGTTGATAATGATGTCATAAGCTTCGGTGAATTTCCTGTCTCCTGCATGTGTTATGCTTTGAATTTTCGGAAGAACAGTAGCTTTACTCTGTCTCCTTTGCGTCAGATTTCGTTTTTTAATGCCTGAATGGATTTGACTCCCTTGGATGTTTTCCAAGTCGATATTTATGAGATCTTTAGTTGTTTTCTGAAACTGGTGTTGAATCTTTGGGATAAAGCTCATATTTTGAGATAGTTGTCAATCTAAAAATTTTGATCCAATATTTTATTTATAGCAAAGCACTTACTTTTTCTTTTTTGACTCTTAAGAGTTATTGATTAGTATTTGATCAAATTTTTATATTGACAACTTAATTTCATAAAATAAGCTATATTTTTTTGATTTGAGATATGTCATCATTAGTTCCTTTGATTTTGGCTATTGGTTTTTAGTTAGAGCTCAAGGAGAATGCATATTAATCCATTAATCCACTTGTGGATTCTTACATTACTACCAATTATTTTTGACAATGATGTAAAATGCAAATGAAAAAAGAAAAATGATTCTTTTTTTTCTCCAATGGATTGAATGGTATAGTCCATAAGGGTACACATTCCTGAATAAAGTGGTCTTGTGTGGAAGTGGGTGATCTCACTTCCACAATAACCATTCAAACCTTCATTATTCTAATATGAAGACCAAATTCAAGTTTGGAGTAAAACGGTTTAACATTGATCCTCTTATCACTTTATCTTTCCTAATAAGATTGTATCCATTAGCACATTTCTTTTTCTTGATAGATCCTTTCCCATCGAACTTAATTCTTGATACAATTTTAACTATTGCAGTTCTCATTTAAGTAAGAAATGTCTCAACTCAGCCTACCTTTCAAAGTCGATCAAATTGTTGAGGTAAAATCTTTCCTAGGTGGATTTCGAGGAGCTTGGTTCCGTTGCAAGGTAATGAACTTACTCTTCTTTCTAAGGAAACAATACACAATTTTTTTTACAATTTTCGTAAGGAAAATGCTTGGATTTTGTACTTCTACAATGAGGGGACTTTAGATCTATGTTCATATCATAAATTCAATATATGGATTTGATGATAGAGTTCTTCCTACTCTCTAGAGAAGTCATAATCTTTTGATTGACATAAGATCTCTTGCAACTTAGTCACATGTACACATCTTTAATGACAAAAGAATTTGAATTTGTTTGGATTCAGGGACTTGTCTTTCAGCTTAGAATGACTAATTTATGTAACTCCATATATATTGGAAAGACAAAACAATAGCAATATATGGCACATGATTGCGTAAGTATTTTGAAAACAAGCCTATGATGTGAAACATGCATATCATTGATATGCAAGTCTTGGAATACACATTTGAGTGCAAAGCGAACGACTTGAAGTGGGCAATACAATGATGTGGGTCATGTGCTTGCCCATTGTAGATTTTATAGGCTTCATTATAAAGTCAATAGATTTTTATAAAACCTAGTAACAAATAATATTTCTATGCTAGTGTAATCCATTGCTTGAAAAAGTTCATCTTCCATAAAACTTTTGGTAGACTTTATCCTTCTTGCAACTTAGTCATATGTACACGTCATTAGTGACATCAATGTTCAAATTTGTATGGATTCAGGGTTTGTTAAGAGTTTCGGCTTAGAATGGATAATTTTGAAAATACTCCACCTTATTGGAAAGACAAAACTATAAAAAATCAATACTGACATCTTGGAAGTCACTTTCTTCTCAAAGTGAATGACTTGAGTTGGCTAGCCAATAATGTGGAACATGTTCTTGTTACTTGTAGGATTTCTAGCCAATAAGAGCATCTCTCAAGAAGTATCCACTTTGAAGTTTGTAAAATTTTATATTTGAAGTTTACCGTGTTTTTCTCCAAATACAAAAATTCAAATTTTAAAAAGAATATTATTTTAAAATATTATGTATTAAAACACGGAAGAATAAATGTTAAATTCAAATAAGATATAAAAGCTTTTCGAAACAAAAAAATAAACAAAAAATTAATTAGAATAATTTGTGTTATATAATAGTAGAGATTATTACGCAAATAAAAAGCATGAAGTTTTGAAGTTGCTTTTTGAAGAGCAAAAAACTTTCATATTTGAAGATATATAGAGTCTTTTGGGAAATGCTCTAAGAATTAACATATGTGTAAGAGTTAACATATGATTTATAAAAATCTTGTAAGCACCATTTTTCCTAAGTAATTTAAGCCTGCTGCATGATAAAATTTTTCTTTCTATTGTAGTCATAAAACCTTTTGTAGCTTCCTTCATAAAACTTTTAGTAGCTTCCTTCTCTCTTGCAACTTAGTCATTTGTATATGTCTATAGTTAAAACAAAAATTTTGTTATGTATGGGTTCAAGGATTTTTTAAGTTTTAACGATGACTAATTTATATAGACCTCTTCATGCATATTGGAGAGACAAAACCTTTAACTATCAAATGGCTCCCGATCGCTTAGAGTATTTGAAATCGAGTCATTGGTATGGAACATGCTTATCATTGATATCAATGCCTTGAAATTCACTTTGTCCTCGAAGAGGGAGTCATTGGCTTGTCGCTTTTAGAACTTTTAGGCTTCATTGTAAGAGTTAATATTAGATTTATTAAACACGTGAAATTAACTAGTTAACTTACTTTTTGGGATTTAGGTTATTAATTTTGAAATGAGCCATGAAATTATAGATAAGAAAGCAATCATTACTTTTGATGTGTCCCATCTTTTGAATGTAAAGTATCCGTTATAATGCGCAAGTTCAGCATGTTCATGTTAAAAACCCCATAAAAGGTACATGATAAGAGTCTGTGACTCTTGGCAAGGTTCTGGTGTCATGGGGTGCTGGTTTTGACGCAGCTAAGTTCTCCTAAGTAATCTTCACCGACTCTTGATGTGAACCAATTCTGGTTGTGCGGTCAGAGCAATTGATGGTGTTCAAAATTTTAGAACATAGGAGAACTAATTGGATTGGGAAAGATGACTGAAACATGGAAACAGAGAAAAATTCTCACAAGAGACTTAGCTCTCAAAACAAGGGACATTGGTGCCGTCCAAAAGATAATATTCTCACGTCTAAATTTCTTGCTTTCTTAATTCTCTAAGATTTCTGTCTCAAAACACACCTTAATAAAACCCAAGGTCTAGCTAATTGTGATATCTAGCAACTGATTTCCAGTGTCTTTTATCCTTTTATGGCTTTTTAACAACCATGAAGTTGGTGTCTCTGTTAACTTTAGCACCTAATTTCTTTACGTTCTTGTCTATGAATCCTTGCATATGTTTTGGTTCATCTCGCTAAACACTTGGAGGAATTGTAGAGTTATGCAGTACACTTGGTTATTTTTCTTTTTCTTCAACTGAACTGTTTCGGTTTATTTATTAGATATTGGAAGTATTCACGAAGAGGGGGGAATTGCACTATAAGTTGGAGTATGTTGACTATCCAGATGAAAGTGAGTTGTATTATCCACTATATATATTTATTCATATTTTTTTTAATTAAATCATGAGATTGAAAAGGTTTTTATAGTGGCTATATCTAAATTCTACTCTGGAATTTTACGCACTTCAGAGATACATGAAACAAAAGTCTATCAAAAGTTTGGAGGTAAAGTGAATTTAATGGTTCGACCCCTATACCCACCACATTATCATGAAAGCGAATTCCTTAAAATCCAGAGTGACCGAGAACCTCTTCTAGTTATTCATGATTCTTGGAAAGTAGGAGATTATGTCGATTGGTGGAAAGATGATTGTTACTGGTCTGGAACTGTTTTGGAAGTGAAGGAAAATGCAGCACTGCAGGTATAAAACAAAGTTGGCTGATATAGTTTGTCATTGTTATTTCCTTTATGCTTTAAATCATTCTAAACGGCTGTAAGGAGTGTGAAGTGAACATGTGGTTTATGAATTTTAAACTCTAGAAAATTTAAAGGATGTTTGTCATGAATATATGTCAATGATATGTAAAGAAATCCTCCTGGCTCGTTTTTTAGTGACTAAATTGAACTGCCAATCATTACTATTTTGCAGATTGAATTGACTCCTTGGCCAGCTGGTGAAGGAGGTAACTATGAAGCTATGTGCAAGGACTTGCGTCCGTCGTTGGACTGGACCCTCGACGATGGTTGGAAACTGCCCTCGATGGTTAGTTTGTATGTGATCTTGTATTGGTCTTTTTAAATTGTCCACGATCTATAATTTGTATGAGTGAACGATTAACTTGAGATGTTATAAACAATGTTTCGAGTAGTCTTATCGGTAAAATAACACTAGGATGTTTCACGTTAATGATTAGGTTTATTATAACAGTGTCCATTTTCATAGGTTGGGCAAAAAAGGCAATGTGCTAAGCTCGTGAAACGCAAGAATGAAGGTAGGACTTTTTTCTTCGTGCAAGCGATGATTCTCCAATATGGTTATTTGGTTTTCTTGAACACATTGTGAAAAAGCTGCCATTTTATATTGCTTGTCGTCATATAAATTGCAGATATTTGCGAAACTGGAAAAGAGCAAACAAAGCGTTTGAAAGGCGATGACAATCTTCGACTAAATATCATGGAGTCAGATTCAGTAGAAGCAGCTGTTTATGACTTAGAAGAGCTTATAGTTCGAATTGAGTGGTTGAAAGGCATGTTAAGTCCGGACGATGGAGAAGGTTCAAAATCATATTGGAAATATGAAGATTACCGCCCATCTTCAAAGGGAATGTGAATTCATAATGACGGTATGTCAATCTAGCTATAACTCATAAGTAAACGGTGTTTCTACGCCTTTTTGTGTGCTTTTATGTGTTACAAACTCTTTTTGTTGCAGAAAATTTCTTAGTGAATCTTAGTGTCCATGGTGAATTTTACTTGCTTTTAGATGTTCATGGTTCTATGTTTTCCTTGTCTTTATTAAAAAACTTTGAAATCTCATAGGTAGGAAATTTTGGAAAAACATGAATAAACGTATTCGTTATCATCTTTTAGTATTTGCATAAACATGTTTCTGAATTATTAATAATAATTGAGTATTGTGTTTGTATATTCACTTGTCTAATTGCATTGTTTAATTTTTTCGGATCTTTCCACAGAAGACGAAGAACCAAACGTGAGTAAACTTGCAAGAGTTTCATCAAAAAAGACATGATAATGTAGGTTGTATATATTTTCTTTTCCTAATGCCCAGAATACTTAAAAACTAGTGTCAAGTTTGTACATTGGTTTTGAATCTTGTGGGAATCTGTTTGAAATTTTAATAACTAGTTGACAAAAATTGCTTAATTATACCTAAATTAGCAAAGATACATAGATTAACGTGCTCAGGTTTTACTTGGTATCACTAAAATAGAGTTATTTACACGCATAAGCACTTTTATTTTTACAATTACAGCTATAAGCATTTTTGATCTTTAAAGCACTTTCTAAGTGTTCAAATACATCAATACCTTCTTCAACTACACACTAATTATTTAATTTATATTTTACTTAAAAGTATCACATCAAAAAAGAATTAAATGTTTCTTACTTTTATCACACAGAGAGGACACCAAATTAAAATTCTAATTTTTTAATTTTTTTTTAACATGATGAATTAGTTTCGAAGAGAAAATAAATAATAATAATTTGACCATTACATTGTTTAATGTGATGCAAAACGTGGTTTGCTACTAAAACTTATATGATTCAATAATATGAACAGACGTTGGACTTTTTCTTTTAAAATTCTTCTTTTTATTATTCTTGTGAAAAATTTTACGAGGGAAACTTATTAATAAGGTAATTTATACTCTTTGTGAAATAACTATGATGATTTTGTTGTGAAAAACGTAGAGTCGACGTAAGGCTCACGCACCGTCATCTTGTTGCGACACCGTCATCTTGATTCATGTTCAACCTCAAAACTCTGATCATACCGGCAAACTCCTTTTTGAAGAAACTGGTTTACATATGTAATTTACTACTAATTTGCTATATTTTTAACTTTTTTTAAAAAAAATATTTTGGTTCTGATAATTTTTAAAAAAATAATTTTTATGGATGGCAAACTCTGATCATGCATGTTTTAGAAAACCAATATTAACTCTAAAATACGTAAAATAAAGTTGTTGTTAACGTTTCTATGATAAAAGTTGTCCATAAAAATACGTCCACGCGCATTATGTCGTAATTTAACAACGTAACGATCAGTGATACATAACCGACTCCATGCGAATTTGTCCACAGATCTGTTGTCCACAAGGATAAAATGGTATTAAAGAAAAATGAACAGTAAAATGCCTTGAAGTAGCAAGTATTGTCCACCATGTTTTGTCCATTTCCACCATGTCTTGCAGTAGCAAGTATTGTCCACCATGTTTTCGTCCACAAAAGTTTTTACAAACGGCTTTTCGATCGTGGTCAGTTAATATTGGACATAGCAATACAATTTAAGAGATCTCGAAAATGATTTTTATTTCTTTATCATTCACTCACATAAAGAACCAATAAATATTAGTACTGACGCAAATAATATAATATATATATTTGTATTTAATATAAAGACAATACTTCACATTTAATGTTCTACACCAACCCTATTAAAATAATAATTTCTCTAGATATTTTATTGTAATATATTTACTATTAAAAAGTCAAGTCACAATAAATGCTATTAGCTACACCTATTAACTACATCCACTAACTTTAAGGGGTATTTTCGGAATAATACAATTTCTCACAAAGACAAAGTGCTCAAGAGTCAAAAGGTGCCTATGGATGTAATTGAAATCACAAAAGTGCCTCTTTGTGTAATTCTCTCACTAAAATATTACATTCTGTAACAATCCTGTTTTCTTACATTCGTTTCGTTTTGTTTAGTTTTACCCAAGCCTATTTGTTTTCCCTAGACCTGCCCAACTTTTCTCCTAGCTAATTGTGTCGTAAAAAAGTTCACTAAGAAAATTAATATTGGTGAGATTCACCAATAGTTTCTCAACATTATTATATTACTATTTTTATATAATTTAGTTTTATAATTTAAATTTAATAACGGTTTTTTTCTAAACCAATTAGAAAATGACACACATAAAAGAGAGTCTCTCCATAAGAGATTTGAGAGACTCTAGTTTCTTATGGAGAAACTCTCTTCTTTTTTTTTTTACTAATACTCTGCTGAGAAACTCATGGGAAGAAACCCCAATGAAGATGCTCTAAGGATCTCTCACAGCAGAGAGAGGAAGAAGGGGATGACAGAGAAGCTCCACCACAGAATGGATGAGCCGTGACGGATACTCGAAGCCAAATAATTTGTGTCGCAAGCTACTGCGGAAATGATGTAGTAATTGTTGAGGATATTTCGATTTTGGTATTTGCACTTATCGAAGAGGAAAAACTGGAACAACCAACCTGACATGAAGCCCCGATTATGTTTTTTGTACCCGTGACGAGTGTGAGCACATAAGTTTAAAGCAGCTCATGAATTTGTTCATTACGGGAACATTTATAGAAGGTTGTGTAACCGGATTTCCAACCATAGACGAGATGGATACGGTTCTCTTGGTCTAATAGGAATAAACACAACCCAACAGATTTCAGAAGACTTTCACCAGACTCCATAATAAATCCATGCTTCACCAGATTTTAGTAGATTTCACAGACTTCCAAAAAAATTTTAATGCAGAAGGCGGTGGGACATCCCAAACAATTTGGAGAGTCATTCTTCTCTTATTAAGGTAGTTTATTTTCGTTTCTACATTTTCTAGGATAACCTTCGTTCTATATAAGGGACCTTTGTAGACATTTTTAGAATCAAATTTTAAGTAATAATAATGGTAGAGGTTGTTTATCTTCTTTTGTTTACTTTGATATTGTTGGCGAGTATCCGCTTTTGTCATGTGATCTGCATCCAACGATTTCAATCTCTAGGTCGATCCTGGAACAATTATTACATCTTCCTTTTACGCGTATTTGGAAGTATCCATAGAAGTGTTTGTCAATTTTGGTAGTTATCCTAGAACGGTTGGGAAAGAAGGAAAGGACTTTATTTTTGTTGTGGTTGATCTTTTTTGAAGATGACACATTTTATACATTGCAGTAAGACTAATGATGCATCTCACATTACTAGTTTGTTTCTTAAAGAAGTTGTTAGGTTGTATGTTTTGTCTAAGACTATTGTCTCCGATCAGGATAATAAGTTCGTTGGTCACTTTTGGAGAACATTATAGAAACAACTTGGGACTAAGCTTTATTGTTCAACTACAAACCGATGGACAAACAGAAGTGATGAATCGATTTTTGGAGTCATGCTAAAAGCCAAAGTGGGGAAGAATATGAAAACTTGGGAAGATTGTTTGCATCATGTTGAATCTGCCTACAATTGTTCTAAACATTATAAAATAACGTTTTCTTCATGAAGTTGTTGATGGTTTTAATCTACTAATGCCTCTTGATTTGTCCTTGTTGCCTATTGCAGTAAACATATGGAGAGGAAGGAGAAGGCAGAATTTGCGAAGAAACTTCATGAGAACGATCGAGTAAACATAGAAAGACAAACCGAGTAACACGTGTCGTAGGCTAACAAAGGTAAAAAAAAAAGAGTTGCTTTCAGCCATGGGATTGGGCTTGGCTTCATTTGAGGACTGAATGTTTCCCCCAAAACCGTAAATATAAATTGGATCCTAGAGGATACAAACCATTTCAAGTTATCGAACGCAAAGGGGACAATGCTTATCAGTTGGAATCACGAGGTAAGTATATTGTCTCGAACACTTTTAATGTTGTCGATCTGTCTTCTTTTAATGTAAGGGATGCATATTCCAACACAAATCCTTCTCTAGAGGAAGGGAATGATGCGGTCATCACAGAGGATTTCCTGACTTGCCGTCTACACTTATCAATGAGGAAGCTGGAACAACCAAACCAACAATGACCAAACAAGTGGAGTCGTCGAGCATGTCTTTAGGACAGGTGACGAGAGTTCGAATGCATAAGTTTAGGAGACTATGGATTTGTTCATTATGGGAACGCTTGTGGATGACCTTTTCACGCATCACCAACCGTATACGAGCCAAGGACAGTTCTCTTGGTCTAACGGGAATAAACACAACACAGAAGACTCAGAAAAAGTCACTATACTTGAGAGTAAATCCAAGAGACTTGAAAAGACTTCACCAGACTTCAAAAATTCCAACAAACTTGGGACACAAAAGGCGATGAGACATCTTGTAATGTCAAAGAGTCATTCTTCTGTAAATAAATAGTTTATTTATTGTTACTATATTACCTAGGACAAGTCTGGTTCTATATATGGGACCTCAGTAGACATTTTAAAATCAAATTTGAAAAGAAAAACAGTAGAGAATGTTTATATTCCTTGGTTCAGTTTGAAATACCTTCTATCTAGGTGAAAATTTGTTTCTCAAAAGTTTTTTGGATAGTATTAGTTGGTTTAAGAGTTATGTCTTCGTTTTTTAACGTATGCGAATATGCCATCTTTCCAAATTGGTCATACTTTGGAGTAAAAAGTCTTTGGACCTTCTAACTTTTTTTTTGGGTATGTATTGCACTAGAAGGTTTAAGACTCATGTATCTATGCCTAGGTTGAAGAAAAATGTCATTTCAGTGTTTTAAGCCTTTGGAATATGAGTCGCAAATGAGCGCAGCGAATTTTTCCAAGTAGGAATAATGGCAGAAAGTGTGTTTCAACACCATTTTCTAAGTGGAAAAGGTGACGATGACCCAATGCTTCCCTTCTAAATTTTTTTTATAGGTTAGCACACAATAGACTGGATCTAGGTCTTGCATGTTCTGGGTTAAGCTATACCGACTTAGCTTGTAGTATGCTTGTAAAATATATTATATTGTTATATGCCTAAGTGCGGGTCATCTATGATTGTTCGCTAAGTCGAGCATAGATAGTTACGCTATTGGTTGATTGAACATAGAAATCACTTATTTAAATAATTAATAACTGGCAATAATTGCGAAAATTAATAAATACATGCTTAACGATTGAATTGATGTTGCGTTAGATATTTTTCCCATGTGACTGGTAGATTCTGCATCGCTACTATTGACCACAACCAAGTTAGGGTGGAGGTAGGCTTAATGGCTATAGATGAAAGGTTCATGTATTCCGATGTTTGGTCTAAGACTTGGGCGTGGGAGTACCGATGGAGGATGCTTCTATTAACGAGTCTTGCGTGCGAAGGGTGCGAATAACAAGTCGAGTTGGTGCAACGTAGCTCTTATAGCTATAAAGCGTCAATTGGGGGTTTCTCTGTGCACTTGTTCTATGCTAACGGAAACCTCATCGGATGGTGTCGGCAATCATCTAACCTATGTAGAAACATTTTTTTTATGCTTGGGTGCATTAGGTGTCGTATTTGTTGCTAATCTATGTCTAAGCATTCCGGACTGAGTAAGTATTTGGTTGATGTGGAGTTTTAGTTTGGTCTTCGCATAGTGGCTTGTTTGAAAGTCGTTCACTCTCCCTTTTGTGCTATACTTTTCTTTTGTTTTAGCCATGAAGGTTGCAACGTAGAAATGGTCGATTCGAGTTAACTCCAGAATCCTACAGAGCTGGATGTTACAAATTCATTATAAGATGACTTTATGCTTGTCATAAAATTTCACATTTCAACAAAAAAATTTATCAAAGTTATTTAAAATTAGAAACTCATCCACGACACAATTTAAATTAAACACCGATCGCTGGAAAAAAAAACCGATCAAAAAATGTAAGGCGCATAAATAAAAAATATGAGATCACAATCGATACGTCCACAATAATGGGCTTAGAGATAAAACCGTCAATAACCATCAAACTCTAATCAAGCGTAATCATTTAAAGGAAAGAAGGCATCCTTTGGTCGTCGTCGAAATGACTAGTCACCGTCAATGGTGGATTTCGTTATCGAAGCAGTATTGATGTCTCTTCTTATTTACAAATGCTAAGAAGTAGAGACCACTACAACTAAGCTTCATACCGTTGTCGAACCAAACATCACCATTGGTGTAATCGTAGCTGACCCAAAGAAGTTACCATCGATCCGAAGAGAGTAATGAAAGCGGTATAAGTTGAGAAGAGGTAGGCTTAATGGCTATAGATGAAAGGTTCATGTATTCTGATGTTTGGTCGAAGACTTGGGCGTGGGAGTACCGATGGAGGATGCTTCTATTAACGAGTCTTGCGTGCGGAGGGTGCGAATAACAAGTCGAGTTGGTGCAACGTAGCTCTTATAGCTATAAAGCGTCAATTGGGGGTTTCTCTGTGCACTTGTTCTATGCTAACAGAAACCTCATCGGATGGTGTCGGAAATCATCTAACCTATGTAGAACCATTGTTGTTATGCTTAGGTGCATTAGGTGTCGTATTTGTTGCTAATCTATGTCTAAGCATTCCGGACTGAGTTAGTATTTGGTTGATGTGGAGTTTTAGTTTGGTCTTCGCATAGTGGCTTGTTTGAAAGTCGTTCACTCTCCTTTTTGTGCTATACTTTTTTTTTGTTTTAGTCAAGAAGGTTGCAATGTAGAAATGGCCGATTCGAAATAAAGTTTTTCTTTTGCGAAAGACGGTTTGCATTATAAAATTTTTGGTTAACTCCAGAATACTATAGAGCTGGATGTTACAAATTCATTATAAGATGACTTTATGCTTATCATAAAATTTCACATTTCAACAAAAAAATTTATCAAAGTTATTTAAAATTAGAAACTCATCCACGACACAATTTAAATTAAACACCGATCGCTGGAAAAAAAAACCGATCAAAAAATCTAAGGCGCATAAATAAAAAATATGAGATCACAATCGATAAGTCCACAATGTTGGGTTTAGGGATAAAACCGTCAATAACCATCAAACTCTAATCAAGCGTAATCATATAGAGGAAAGAAGGCTTCCTTTGGTCGTCGTCGAAATGACTAGCCACCGTCAATGGTGGATTTCGTTACCGAAGCAGTATTGATGTCTATTCTTATTTACCAATGCTAAGAAGTAGAGACCACTACAACTAAGCTTCATACCGCTGTCGAACCAAACATCACCATTGGTGTAATCGTAGCTGACCCAAAGAAGTTACCCTCGATCCGAAGAGAGGAATGAAAGCGGTATAAGTTGAGAAGAGGAAAACCAATTCTAGGTCTCTCAATTGGACTTGAAGAGCATGGTTTAGGCTAGACAAATTATAACGGATGATCACGATCAAGTCCGAAAATGAAGCAGTCTAAATGGGCTAAACCTAATTTTTTCTATAGACAAAGTGAGTTTAATCAAATAGATAGTGGAATTACGAATAAACTTTATAAGTTAGGGTTTCATCTTATCAAGCTGAGAAAATTAACAATTTGCTTTCCTTACATAGTTGTGTTTGCATATTTAATAATTTTTTCATATTGAATACAGGTGAATCGAATCCAAGTTATTTGAAGAAAATAATGAAGAAAATGAAAAAAAAATCCAAATCTGATAATTAAGAAAGAAGATTAAGGAGGAGAAAACAAGCTTAATAATTAAACCGTTCTAAAACCGTTCTCTCTCAAAAGGGGCGATTTAAAAATCGATTTTCTAAAAACTTCCGTTCTACTACTCATATTGCTTAATCTTCCTTACAGACATCATGAATAATAAAGTATTGATGGCTATGAGGATGTCTTTACGGGCAATTGGGGGGTTTTGTTCTCTTGGATTTCTAAACTCCGGCGAGAGTGATGGGTCGCTATTGATCTTGCCAGTGGTAAGTCTGTTCCGAATTTCTCATGGGCCATTGTTGTTGTTTCTGGTCTTTGGCGTGTTTATTCTCTCCTTACGGGAGAGTGTTTGTCCGGCACAAGATCCCCGATTCCGGTTGTTAAGTGTCGATGTTCGTCTGTCATTCTCTGAAGTTGACGGTGTCTTTCTGGCGATTAGGGAGGAGTCGTTACCGTTACAACATAAAGTTTCCATGTCCCTATAAGTGATCTTCTCTGGTGAATCGAATAGGCGTCTTGTGTTCATCCCAAATCGGCATACCGGTGCAGGTGTTCGTTTGCTTTTAGGAAAGCCAATCAAGGGTTCGATCAAGGCTTCCTATATATGGGTTGGATTTAATTGGACTCTTAGTGGTGGTGTTGAGATGCGATCGTGGAGTATGGATTCGACGCTACTCCGATCATGTTTGCAAAACAGATTGGTGAATCTAGTCCTCAACTTATCACTCATGTTAAATCGTAGTCAATTGAGATCTAAACCGATTGTTTGCTCCAATTTTTCTATCTGTGATTTAGATTTAGCAGTGGCTTTTGGACATGTCGATGAGGGTCTCTATTTAGGTAGTGAATTAGGCACCTTATGTCTCATTGGTTTGTTGCGATTGCGATCAATGTGGTTTGCCATCTGTTATGCAAGTTGTTCATCACTGGAAATTCAAACCAAGATCAACTCAAAGACTATTTTATCGTCATATACGGTGATACAGAGTAATTGGTATCGAGGTGATTTTACAGGACCAACACTAGGAACATTGGGCATGAGCTATACGATTTGGATATTTAAAGAAACGTATGCTACATATGCATACCCATCGTATAGTAGCGGGATGATTTTTGTATCGTCTCCAATAAATGGGCATAATATCAACTTATGTAATAATTTTTTCCTATGGTTTTGTTATGATTTTGTAATTTTGGTTTGAATGAAATGAAGTTTAGTCGAAAAAAAAGGAGAGAAGATTAAGGAGGAAGAAACTTTAAGCATGAGATCGATAAGTTTAATATATAATACGTTTCCATCTTTGGTCTAATCTTTTGGGTTGTTGAGAGTCTAAAGAACATCCGACCACGGAAAATCATCTTTGAAAGCACTTCGCCGGTGGCAATTGAAGCTGTGTTGACACCTCACAAGTACCCCATGTTCAAGATCCTTCTTGACGACATCCACAAGTTGCTAGCTTCTTTCGAGTTTTGGAGGTTCATGCTGGTGAAGAAAGAAAGCAACCATTGTGCTGGGGCAATTTCAACTAGTGTCATCAAAGACCACATGTAACAATCCTACATATCTCAAGGGGGGCCAACGTGGGTAGCGAATGAATTTGCAACTGAAGCTGTTTCAACGTCCACTGAAGCTCATTTTTTTTTTTCAGTTTTCAATATATGTCCTGCAATATCTGGCCAGTCTTTTGTAAGAGTAAGCCTCAGTAGGCCCTCTCAGGTGTTTTGTATCTTGTTTGAGAGTGACCTGTTGGTCAACTCATGCTCTGCTTCGTTCGTTACTTGTTCTTTTATAATGAAATCAGAATTTCCAGTGTTAAAAAAAAACTGAAGGTTGGTTCTCTGTGTAAAACACTTCAATTTAATTCTATTTAGCATGAGTTTGGAATGTGTTCTTGTTTGGACTACAAAAGGACCCACTTAGACGCGATCATATTTGGATTATGTTATACTTGAACACAATCATATCTGGTCGTGACCATATTTTTCAACGGTAAAAAAAACGTCCACTTGGACAAACCCATTTAGAATTGGATAACTGATGTGGTGAAAGTTTTCATCCAAACTACCAACTGCGAGTGCATAGTAGTGCGATATATTTAGAGATCAAATCCACGAAAACCAAATGTTACAATATGAGTTTATGAATTAAGCTAGAATGGAAAATATGGTTTTTTGTTTTGGGGTAATATTAAAGACAAAAATCAAAACCAAATCAAAACTAAAATAAACTAAACAAACGAGTTCAAATCAATAGGAAACACATTGGAAATCAAAGAATTCTCAGGGATTCATGAATCAATCATAATGGAATTTATCAATAGAAAAATTGTAAAACGTTTTTGAATCGAAACACTAAAGTAAATCCTTTATACTTCGAGGCTCGAGATTCTTTGTTCTTAACAACCGATATACTCAACTTTCGATGGTTATTATAGAAGAAAAATACACATTAATTAGTGTGCGAATTTCGATATGTTCACTAAACCAAGTATGTTCACTAAACCAAGCAAATCGACTTTCACACGTCTACAAAGTCTAGCTCATCTAAACTATAACTAGTTATTTAGCAAGTTTTTAAAATGCAAATCTACCTAAGATCAGTACCTAGTTAGCTACTCTAGTTCTTGTATTGAGATCAACAATTTATGAAAAAGTCATTGCAAAGTTCCCTAATCGAACAAACACTAACTAGCAATTCATGAATATCCCCTTGAAAACCATTAAACCCAACAAACACATTACTAAGTAATCATGGCCAGATATATCATCAACCAAATGTATGAAAAATAAATCATGCTTAAAAGAGAAAGAAACAATAGAAGATTTAGAAAACTTCTACAAAAGATGTAATGGAAGAGATCTTCTCTAAAGAACAAAAGGAATTGAAAGCTACGAGACAACAAACCATTAGGGCCGTGGTTACTCCAAAAAGATCTCCTTATATGATTAAAGGCTAAAAAATTATGGGGATATGTCAAATTTAGATCAATTTGCTTAAGTTCGAGTAATTTTTGGGTTTATCTCGGCCTAGACAAATAATGATCACAAACTGATTGGATCATCAATACTCACCTCTTTGGTGTAGACTTGGCAAATGTATTTGTCCAAGGGCTTTTCCATTATACACTTATACTTGAACCCTTTTTGGGAGTTCCTCATTGTGCATAATATTTCTCCTTAGACTCTCCAACTTAGTCTTAATTTTGGCAATGAGTTTCATACTTTCTTCTTGTTTGGATGATAGACTTCATCGCTCTTGCACACCCATTTCAAGCTTACAATTTGAAATCTCCTCACTTAGACGTCTAGAGAGCCTCTCAAATTCTTTTATGACCTCTTCTTCCTCATTGTAAAGTAGATGTCCTTTAATGCAGCTTCTTCTTTGCTTGAAATCCTATCCTCATTGATGGAGACTTTCCTCTTCCATCGTTTCATAATCAACAACTAAAGAAATCTTCGCAAGGTTCTTTAATAGATTTATCATCCTTTTGTTACTTTGACCATGGTGCTTCAAATTGAGCTATTCATTATAAACAGGTCTCAGTTCCTTCTCCAAAATCAATGACAACAATGCCAAACACTACCTTTCTAATGAGTAACTCAATCTCTTCCCATAGAATCTTCAGCTTCATTTATCCATGTCTTGAGCTTCCTCCATAAAACCTTCTTCATCAACATTGAAAGTCGTCTTGACCTCAGCTTTGTGAAGAGGAATGCTTCCTTCTTATGGTTCTTGAACCCTTTGTGTAAGCTTGTCATTGATGCACTCTTCATGTGCTACTATATCATCCATTCTTAAGACAAGAGTTTTAGATACATCATCTAGCTTGATGCGAAACTCATCAAATAGCCCATCCATCTCAAATCTGTCCCTTTCTTGCATTTCCAAAAGTCGCCTTAACAATTTGTGGGTGTCCTCTTCTTTATAGAATTGGAAAGAATGAATTGCTTCAACATACTCCATGTTAATTATTGGTATCTCTCCCCATTTTCATATTGGTTCCGTTCAGAATAGTACTTATATGGTTGATCCTCTCTTGAGATGGATAGCTTATTAGCTCTTGATAGTTTGTTGAGTTCCAAGTTACCTCTCTTTCTTGTTCTTCAAACATAGCTTTCAAAATTGAATTCATTGGAAAGGCTTCTGATTTCTCTCTCGTATTGTTCATTTTGAAAAGAACAAAAGCTTGAAAGAAAGTTAGTAACTAAACAAACTAAAAAAAAGCTTAGAATAAGGAAAAATCGAAATACTAATGGGAATATACTAAGTTGCATGGCAATGGCGCCAAAAACTTGATATGGATTTCTTTTGTTGTGATTAACCAATTTCGAGTTTTAAATTTATGAGAGGGTGAAAATTTACACTCATTAAACCGTTAGTGCAGGGAAAATTGACTGTAGTACTTAAGGGTCGAACCCAAATGAACCAGAGATTCAAACACTAGGATTGAGACAAAGATTCATAAACTAATCATATATATGAGAGGGTGATTGTTACTACTAGCTACTTAAACTAGATGCAACACAAACTAAAAAAATCTAGAACATATGCAAACAAAGACTATGATGAAAAAATAAGGATACTGGATTATGGGATAATTGACAATAGAGTGATTAATAGCTAATTTATGCAATAAACAATGGATAATCAAGTACCATTCATTGACATGAACTCTAACATTGGGCTAGTATATTCTCATTGATGCTAATCTCGTGTTCAAAGCAAGTCCTACTTAATCCAACCTTTATGCAATAAACAAGAGATAATCAAGCCCCATTCATTGACATGAACTCAAAGATTGGACTAGCCTATTCGTATAGATGCGAATCTCATGTGTTAAGCAAGTCCTACTTAATCCAACCTCTCGATTACAAGGAGGACTCATTAGTTTAGGCTTACATAAGTCACTATATTCAATTGCAATCAAAGATCATTAAGTAAAATTCACTAGCTCATGCATAACCTTCTTTTAGACATTTTATCAAACACGTCTTGGACGATAATTGGTCGTATAGTTTCTAAACGAAAATGTGTCAAGTTTCTCATAGTTATTGGCTCAAACTATGCATAATCAATAGTTATGACTTCAAAAAATGATTTTCAATGATCAATCAATCATAGCATACATGATTTTTCTATTAGACATTTTATTGAACACCTCTTAGGTGATGAGTGGCCTAGAGATTCTAAGAAAAGAGTTATAAATTCTAGCCTAGATTTAACTTCAATAATGCATATGAAATCTCAAATAATCCCTAAAATTCACTAATTAACCATCAATCATTTCCATTTATCCTAATCCATGATCCATACAAGACGCTCACTAAACACCATCAAAAACCAAAAGATGTCACTTTCTATTGACGATACATGTCAGAAGAAGAGTAATGAGATGAGATAAGTTGATCACTTGCAAAAAGACCTAAGAAAATGCAATAAAAATCCTAACTTTGCAAGATACGAAGATCTTTTGATAACAAAATGAAGAAAAATGAAGAATACGAATCAACACAAGATGCTTAGGTAGTTTCTCAAAACTATAGAAAAGAGGTTTAGGTAGCATAGGTTTTTCAATGGACAAAATCTTTGTACTTAAAAGGTTTAAAAAAAACTGGGTTGACCTAGGAGAAACTTG
>OVAN01007602.1:0-19412 GCA_900406275.1 Anastatica hierochuntica | reverse complement strand
ATTCTCGAATGAAAACCGTAATAAAAACCGACAAAATACGAATACATCAGGAACATTGGTGTGCTTTTGAGGGTCACCTCGTAGCATGACCTGGCGTCTTGCAGTTCTCCTTTAATTTCTCCTATCCCCCAAGGGGTTGGGAATTTCATGACTTGATGTAGAGTACTGGTGACGCCTTTCATTACGTGGATCCATGGTCTTCCCATGAAAGCATTATATGCCGATAGACAGTCTACGATGACAAATCTGGTTTTTCTGCGGACTCTCGCTCCCCATACATCTACGGTAACTTCTCCGATGGTCTGGATTGTCTCTCCACAAAAACCAACCAGAACACTTGATCTTTGCGCGATGTTTGACTCGTGAATCCCCAACTCCATCGAAGCTTGTGCGAAAACAATATTGGCCGAGATTCCACTATCGACCATAAACCGCCTAATGATGCAATCGGCCATGGTAAGGGATACTACGAAGGCGTCATGGTGAATGGACCGTCCCCTGCTGCTTTCATAAGGAGTAAAGCTTATCTCGGTCACTGGCTGTGCTTCACTCTCTAGTCTTCTCGAGACGCAAGGGACACCCTGTGAGGGATATAACTATATGGAGGTTTTGTCCTCAATGCCTTGGAATCCTTTCGATATTTGGTTGATCACCCTAGTGTGTCTAGTTGACTCTGGGGCTGATTGCTCTGAAGGCTCGGGGTGCAAGGAGTTGCATTGTTGGGCCACTTCGGAAATCCTCCTGGTGATGAAATCCTTAAGAAGGCCCTTATCTAGGAGTCCCTTCACTTCTTGCCTAAGCAGAGCGCAATTCTTTGTTTGGTGAGCATAGTCTCGATGGAAACCACATCACTCAGAGTTTCTGCCCTTGGTGTGGGGCGGAAGACCGTGGCCTTGGTTTCAATGTTACATTGCTGGTGAAATGCCATAGTTCTCTAATTATTTCTGTTGGGGCCAAGGTCATAATCTCTTCTATTGGCTTAGGTAGAGCCACAAGCTCTTCCTCGTCAACTACATCCATAGACTTAACCCAGGGGCTGGTGAAATTTTTGTTGTTTTCTCCAGCTTCTGCTTGGCCATGAGGTCGGTCCGCTTATCTACCAAGGGCTTTATCTTGCTTAAGAATCTTTGGGTTGGCCCTCGAGGCTATGTGGGCTTGATAGGCAGGGTCTTCTTCCCATTTGATATGTGCCCATGCCTTGGATAGGACGTCTTCTATAGTATGGCAAGGGTACTTAGTGAGCTCTTTGTAGAGGTCACCATCAATCAACAATCCTTGCTTGAAGGTAGAAATAGTCGTGGAGGCAACGCTATTAGGAACTGATACATTCTCTTTGTTGAACCGGTGGACGTACTCCTTAAGACTCTCGTCCTTGTTCTCCTTCACTCGATAAAGGTCATTTGAGGTACACCTTAGAGTGTGACTTCTAGCGAATTTCTAAACAAAGCAATCCGTTAGCGTTGCGAACGAATCGATGGAGCCGTTAGCTAGATTGGAATACTACATTAGTGCGGGCCATGTAAGGGTTGCTCCAAACCCTTTGCACATGCATACTTCCATGTGATCATGGCTAATAGACATAGTGAGCATGCGTTGGCGATACTTAGATATGTGCGTGTTGGGGTCTACATTCCCATCGTATAGTGGCATGATAGGCCAGGTGAACCTCTTGGGACTTCGCTAAGGATGATAGCACGGACGAATGGTGTATCTACGTAGGAGTTGGGGGAGCTCTTGATTATCGGTGGAGCTACCCCTGGGAGACGGTTGATCATGTTCTCCATGGCTTCTAGCCTTCCCGTTAGCAATGATTCTAGACCATGGGTCTCATTAGCGTTTCCTTTGTGAGGTTTGCTAGGGCTGCTTTGATAGTGAGAGTCAGGGGTTCTAGTCAGTCCAGAGGTAGGAGTTTGATGCACTCGCATCTCCTTCGCGATCGTCATCGGTGTTTCATCTAGTGATTGCATCGACGCGATTCTCTTTTTTTAACTTGATACGCTATTTGTTGTCATCGTCATCGGCGTTGGATGTCTGAGCATCTCTTTACACCGCCAAGGCTTTGAGAGTCATATTCTCGTCTTCTAGCTCTTTCAATCGAGCTTCGTTCTGTCTTAGTTTCGCAGAAACTACTTCGTACTCCTGCAGGTTTGTCGCGAGCTCTGCGTCTTCCATTGTTATGGGTACGACCTCTTCTGGCTGGGTGGTAGTCGCTTTATTAGATATAGACTCGAGACTTGCGCTCTTCTCTTGTTCAGAATAACTACCTGGTTCACTCATCTTTGTTTTTTTGTTCTTGTTGAAATCAACCTTGCTTCTAGCGCAAAACTGTTTAGGAGTTTTTTGGTGATCTTTTGATAGAGAAGAACAAGAACTAAAGAGATGTAAAGAGATTCTTTATTAATGTTCTAAACATATTGATTACAAAGTATAAGTATTATGTATTGAATTTTTGATCCTTGAATTAGGGTTCTTCCCTTTATATTTACAGTTTTCGAATAAGAGTAGTTCCATATCTTTTGTGGATAACTTATAGTTTCGAGTCCATCTATACAATAGGAATATATGCATAATTCATCTAAGGTAATTGTCTTTATCCCTTAAGATTTGAATCGTATAAGGGGGAATATTCGTTCTACCTTGGCTTGTGGCCTTGGTTTGGTTGTGCGTCATTGGCTATGGCCTTGATTAACACATTCAACTAAGGAGTTTGTTTATTGCCCCCGGTCTAGCGAAAGCTAGGCTCTAAAAGAATAAAATTACCCCCAACACAAATAACACAAATTTTTTAAAGAGATTTATATAGTTTGAAATAGTTGTATTATTTTATGTATAACAGTACTATCTCAACTCATATAAAATCTTCATACAATAAGCTAAAAAAAATAATGAAAATGATATTAGTTATTATATAAGTACTCAATATTAAAAACATAACCAATAACAGAAATCTTAAACCATTTAATTTAGTAAAATCTCAAATTTAGTATTTCATATAAAGCATATAAATAGAAGTATTATATCACAATACCATAGATGTGACTATTTCTAACAACTATATGCGCGTTTATTGGTTCTTCGGGAGCCCAAAGAAAAGAAAAAAGAAAGGAAAACCAACTTCTGTCAAAAGTGTAAAATCGTCTAGATATAGAAAATCTGTAATTCTTTTGGTGGAAGAACAGTTGAGAAAATATAGTTTTTTTATGTTACCCCAGCTAATTTCCCTTCTTTATATGGCGACATGAATCTGACAGGAGTCCTTGCTAAAACTAGAAAGGAGATAAAAAGATTTTACCTTCTGTTATCAATTTAATAACATATGTATTAGGGTTAATTTGCATTAAATAAAAAGTTGAAGCATTATTTAGCTTTAAAAAAAAAATTATTCGACTTTGAGAATAGAGTACACTTCAAAAAACAGAGAATACAAAAATGATAACAGGTAAAGGGAAGGCAACCAAACACCTAAACAAGATGTAGATGGTTGACACACTACGCTTCAAGACGTAAACGATTGTAGAGTCATGTCGACCCTCCGAGGGATAGATAAGAATTAAACCGGTCATTTTTAGTTATACTTGTGACGATATCTCGTGATATCGAATTTGATTTTGGATCTTTAAACTTGACTAAACAATTCTGAAATTCTGAAACTTGTTCTTGAGCTTACGAAAATACTCCACCATACCTCGATATATTGGCCACTGCTCAAGTCTTTTTAAAGCTTCAAAACCACTTTTACAATCAATAGCTAACACTACATTCCTAAGCGTGAAATCCCAAGCACTTTGTAAATTCAAGACTATAGTTTTTAATTCGGACTCTACCTTATCGTGAAAGTCTACTAAGGCATCCCGCGTGTGAAATAGAGGCAGTCCATCATGGTTTCTTGCTATCCAAGCGACACCTGCGTGAAACCTAGAACCCCTCCAAGAAGAACTTACATTGCATTTAATTGTACTAGGCGAAGGGTGTTGCCAGTTTTCGAGCACCAAACCAGTAGAATATGGTCCCGCCATCTCTTCCTAGACACAACCATTTGCCTGTTTCCAAGCTTGTGCATCTTCAAAACAACACAATCTGAGTCACTGTTAATTGTTGTTGGGGTCAAAAACGGCAACATTGAAATCGACGCCCAAGATTCCCGAATAACTCCCGAGAGATATCGAGATACGAGTTTCGGAGCGATAAGAAATCGCCATAAACATCGGATAATCACATTGCTTCGGAAATACGAGCAATACGAACAACAACAAGTCTAGCCGTCCATTGGGCGACTAGATTATCCTAAGGCCTAGTCGCTCAAGAATTGACTAGGCTCGTGGAAAGTTTAGTCGCCCGTTGGATGAATAGACTCTCGAGAGGTCTAGTTGCCCATGGTTGACTAGACCATGTCTTCTCGATCATCTTCTCCCTTGAATCCTGGTTCAATCGTCTCGATTGGAATCTCTGTTGAAGTTTCGCGGCAATAATCGTAAAGACTTGTACTTTTCGTAAAAACTTCGTATCAATCGTATAAAATGATAACGATTAACTCGAATACCGACATTGTCTTAATTATACGATCAACCTTAACATTTCACGAAACCGTCACCGCGAAACCGTACAAATAACGATTTCTCCGAAAGAAATCGTAAAAAATCACTTAGTCGCTAAACGGCCCAGGAAGGCCCAAAACGCAACAAAAGTCCACTTAAGATTTCAGAACGAGAACGGGCCCAACTGCGTCAACGATTTACCCGAGTTTCGGGAAAGATAAAAGGAAAATACGATAAAGTCAAAGTCTGAAGATAAATATGTAAAACTCGTAATGATATGGAATATTCCCGAAAAATGGAATATTTCCGCGGAAGGATATACTCAAATCTATGGCGAAAAAGGAAACGAGATCAGCTGACGAAGGCATTTAAAAGAGGGTCTAAGGAGAACGAGAAATGGGAGATAGAGAAATTTCTTCACAATTCATACTTAAAGTTTCAGGTTTATTTTCGTTTTTCCTAGTGAGCTGCGTGTCAATTAGGTTTACCAGTCTTATGTTATAAGAACTAGGATACTCGCTGACACCTCTCGCGGACACAGCTTACCACTTGTTGTAACGCTCAATGCATATTTAGAATAAGATCTCTATTGTTCTATTTTCTCTCGATTCTCTTTTATGTTTATCTCATCGTCAGTTTTCTTCGTACTTTTGATCTATTGTTGTTTGACTTAGCAGAAATCCTCGACCTCAAGGAAAGTTAGGGTTTCGTGGCTTTCCTCCGAATACGAATATTGACAGTGCGAATTTCGGTTCCCACAGTTTGACGCTAGATTAAGGGGGCTTCGCGGTTTCTTTCATGCCAAATCATAGATCGATCGAGAAACGATATGTCTAGACTAACAAAAGATGTTGTCGTCTCTTTTAAGGATAGAGTAATGGCCAATCAGGCTAACCCTCGCAAAGATCTCCTCGTTATTGAATTGACGATTCAAAATATCGATGTCGCAAGAATATTAGTCGACACTGGCTGCTCGGCTGATATCATCTTTAAAAATACTCTCGAGAGGATGGAAATCAAACTCTTTGAAATCACAGGAAGTCCGAGCCCAGTCATAGGCCTCTCGGGAGAAACTACTACAACCCTCGGCTCGATTAACCTTACGGTTAAAGCTAGGAGCGTAGCAAAAATCATGGAGTTTTTAGTTGTAGATCGCCCCGCTTCATATAACGCGATCTTGGGCGTTCCGTGGCTAAACTCCAAGCAAGTCGTACATCTACTTACCATTATTGTCTCAAATTTCAAACTCCCTTCGGAATCGAAACAATCCGAGGAGACCGCAACATATCGCAGGTCTGTTTCGATGCTGAACTAAAGCGTAAAAGCATGACGGTGGAAACTTTCTTTCAAAAGAAAAGGACAAAAGATTTTGTCAAAGATACCTCGGAACAAGATCAAACCGAGATCTTCTGGCAGTTACGGAAAGCCGAAGCCTCGGAAGAGAAGCGAGAACCAACTTGAGAACCCGTCGTCTCGGTATGCCTCGACGAAGAATTCCCTGAGCGTTGCGTCAAAGTCGGCGCTAATCTTTGCGATCCCATCAAAACACAAGTTATAGCTTTCTTAAAAGAGAACTTACGCACGTTCGCTTGGACCGCAGAAGACATGCTAGGAATTGACATCAACGTGACATGTCACGAACTCAACGTGGATCTGACTCACAAACCTGTCAAACAGAAAAGAAGAAAATTGGGACCAGAACGCGCTACCGCGATCAATAATGAAGTCGAAAAATTCCTAAAAGTCGGATCTATAACAGAAGTTAGATATCCAGACTGGCTCGCCAATCCCGTTGTGGTCAAGAAGAAAAACGGAAAATGGCGAGTCTACGTTGATTTCACCGATCTCAATAAGACATGCTCGAAGGACAACTTTTCGTTGCCACATATTGATTGCCTGGTAGAGGCCACGGTAGGAAACAAACTCTTGTCATTCATGGATGTTTTCTCGGGATACAATCAGTTTATGATGAATCCTGACGATCGTGAAAAAATTGCGTTCATCATCGACCGCGGCACGTACTGTTACAAGGTAATGCCCTTCGGCCTCAAAAACGTCGTCAATCGTATGTTCTCCGAGCAGCTCGGGAAGTCTATGGAGGTATACATTGATAATATGCTCGTAAAATCTCTTGAGGAGAGAAAGACCACGTCGGCGATCTACAAAGATGTTTCTAGAAATTAAACATGCACAATATGAAGCTCAACCCAACAAAATGTAGGTTCCCTGTGGCATCAGGAGAATTTCTCGGATATCTCGTCACGTACCGAGGGATCGAGGCTAACCCAAAACAAATCAACGCATTGTTAGAGATGGCGTCTCCGAAAAAAAAGCGGGAGAGTCACCGCACTCAATCGCTTCATCTTGCGGTCAACGGACAAATGTCTCCCTTTTACGACATTTTGAAAGGGAACAAAAAGTTCGAATGGTCCAAGCAATGCGAAAGAGTTTTCCAACAGCTAAAACATTACTTGACCACACCTCTAGTCCTCGCAAAACATGTGATCGGAGAGCCCATGTTCCTGTATATCGCGGTGTCAGCTACAGGTGTAAGCGGAGTTCTCATCAGAGAAGAATGCGGCGAACGGAAACCAACTTTTTACGTAAGTAAAACCTTGTTAGACGTTGAAATATCCGTTGATGGAGAAATCGGCGCTCACCCTCGTGCATCAGCTCGAAAACGAAGACCATATTTCCAATCACACACGATCATCGTACTCACTTCATTCCTGCTACGGGTAATTTTGCACAGCCTCAGTCAGTCGGGATGATTAGCAAAGTGGGAAATCGAGTTAAGTGAATACGACCTCGAGTACCAAACAAAGACTTGTGCAAAGTCGCAGATACTTGCGGATTTCTTGATAGAGCTCTCTACGGAAAACACGGCCAATCGTGAACCGGACGCAATTTTGACCCTTCATGTCGATGGATCCTCGTCTAGGAAAGGTTCGGTAATTGAAATTCGGCTCACTTCACCAACCGGCGAAGTACTGGAATAGTTATTTCGATTGTTGTTTCACGCTTCAAACAATGAAGCCGAATATGAGGCACTCATTGCCGGATTACGATTGGCTCGCGGACTGAAAATATGCAATATCCACGCATACTGCAACTCTCAACTCGTCGCAAACCAAATCAGTGGCGAATACGAAGCCAGAGACGAAATGATGGAGTCATATTTGAAACTTGTTCAAAATCTCGCCCATGATTTCAACCAATTCACTCTCACGCAAATCCTCGCTCGGAAAACACGTAGGTCGATGCGTTGGCAGCCTTGGCATCAAGCTTAGGCCTGAGTCTTAGGCGGGTAATCCTCGTAGAACTCATCAAACACCCGAGTATTGGTCCTCCAATCGTCGCAAATCTAATCCAGTCACAAGACAAGGACGTCGACGAAGCCGACACTCGAGTTGAACAAAACTTGGAACAATACGAATATGGTTGCGATACGCCGTGGTTGGAGCGATTCGAGCATACTTAGCCGAAGGAGCGCTCCCCGCCGAGAAATGGGCAGCTCAAAAAGTTAAGATCATGGTCGCACGATATGTATTAGTGGATGGGAAAGTCTACAAATGGAGATTCTCCAGGCCACTTATGACATGCGTAGAGGGAAGCGAATTGCGGAGAATCATGGAAGAAGTCTACTCCGGGTCTTGTGGAAATCATACTGATAGGAGATCCCTCGCTATCAAAATCAAGCGCCACAACTATTATTGGCCAACAATGGTCAAGGATTGCGAGAAATTCGCACGCAAATGCGAAAAATGCCAAAGGCATGCGCCAACAATCCACCAACCTGCAGAACTTCTTTCTTCTATTTCAGCACCATACCCATTCATGCGATGGTTAATGGATATCGTCGGCCCCATGCATAAATCTAAGCAGAAATGCTTCCTGCTAGTATTGAATGACTTCTTCTCAAAATGGGTCAAAGCAGACTCATACGCTAGCATCATAGACGCCCAAGTTGAAAGTTTCGTGTGGAAGAACATTATATGCAGACACGGTGTCCCATACGAAGTCGTAACGGAAAATCGATCTCAGTTCATTTCACAAGATTCGAGGCGTTTTGCGAAAAATGGAAGATACAGCTAACTAAATCAACCCCAAGGTATCCATAAGGCAACGGCCAGGCTGAAACCATTAATTAGATGGACTCAAGAAACGCTTGGACGCTAAAAAGGGTCGGTGGGCAAAAGAGCTAGATGGAGTCCTTTGGTCACACAGAATGACTCCGAGAAGAGCAACAGGTGAAACTCCCTTCGCCCTTGTATACGAGACAAAATGCATTATCCCAGCGAAAGTCGAATTCCCCAAGATACGCAGGAGACTACTCCCCGAACGAGAACACATGAACAATCTAATGGTGCTGGATGAACTCGACCTCATCAACGAGCGCCGAGACAAGACCCTCATACGAATCCAAAACTACCAACAAGCAGCGGCAAAGTACTACAACTCAAACGTACACAGCTGCAAGTTCAAGGAAGGCGATCTAGTTCTACGCAAAGTTTTCCAAAACACCGCAGAACGAAACGCAGGAAAACTCGGAGAAAACTTGGAAGGACCATACAATGTCATAAAAGTAGTCCGATCAAGAGCGTATGAAATTGCCACAATGCAAGACGTCAAAATTCCTAGAAGCCGGAATGCAATGCATCTCAAAAAGTACTATCACTAAACAACAACGTTAACAATAAGTTGAAGTAGGAGACGGCTTCATCCCCGAAAAGGGGTACATAGGCAACTCGTCGAAAGACGATTTCAGCCGTACCCCGCTCAGAAAAGGGGGGAGTGGGTACGTATACACATACGTGTATACTCCCAAAATTCGAAACATCCGCATTCTCAAACCCGATATTTTTAAACACTCAGCAGACCATGCTCACCAAATACGGCCCAACACACATTTCAAACCTGTAAATGCTTCAAGAGCGAAGCACGCCATACAAAAGAAAAATCAATCTTCAACATCGCGAGACGTCGCAGACACATGAAGAACCATTTTTTGACAACACACATTCCTCGGAAAAACACAAATCATTCGGAAAGACTTACAAAAGGTAATATCTACCGATAAAGTTTGTTGTTGATCACAACAAACTCCCAACGTCCTAAACAGACTAAGCCATCTCATAGAGATAGCTCTCATACACCCGACTAGGATAATAGCGCGCTATAAAAGAAATCTGAAATTTTGGTCAACACTTCCAGACGACTTAGAAATTGTCTTTGTAGAGATGCTCGGTTCCCGATTGATGCAAGTTATATAAGCTGAGAACGTATCGAAATATCAAGACGAAACCAGGTCAAAATCGCAAACAGGAAACGTAAGCCGGAATTAGTCACCGCACACCTGAAAACCAAGAGTAGACCTAGGTCTTGCCCTAAACCCATCACGCTGGTCTCTAACAAGTCAAGGTATGATATATAACCGATACGAGATCCTAAAACATGTCTCTTCTTCATATCTAAATGCTTAAGAAATTTTACAAAATTTCTTAACATCTCGAACGAGCAACGAATAGAGCGATCCACGTAAAGAGTTAAATACGAGACGACAACTCGTATTTTTTCCTGTACACCAAATCAAATTAAACCTAGCACACTAGTCCTTAACATCTCAAGACATTGTATCTAACCGATACGAGATTCCAAAATTTTTCTCTTCGCTTATGTTCTCACGTTCAAGAAAATCCGAAAGAGTAAATCTTTCGAGAACTCGTATCCGAAACGAACAACGAATATAGCGATTCTCAGAGGAGTAGACATGAGACGACAACTCATGATCTTTCTTCGCAACCGTGATACTACTTATACACAACCGAATCAAAATGAAAATGCAATTCATTGAGACAAAGCCACAAAGCAGCAAGGGACTCATAGCCACACACAACTAATCCCGAAACATAAAAAGGCCATATCAGGCTAAGACAAACCATAACAAAAACCTAAAAAAACGTCCCGAACGGGACTACAACCTTGCTAATCATCCGTGGGTAGGACCGCGTACTCACCTGCTACATCACCAGAATTCGGAGCCACATCGTCTCCTCCTCCCTCGGCGTCGTCAAGCTCGATGCCCACGGTATCCTGCCTCTTTAAGTTATCGGAAAATGACGGAAGGGCACAATCAGATTTCAGAGCCGCGAAGGTGGAACGAAAGTCCCCCTCAGCGGCCTCAAGCTTTGCTTGGGTGCAAACAGCTTCGCCTCTTTGGCCTGCCGAGACGGGGACTCTTCATCAAGGAACGTCTGGATCTCTCTCATTGCTACCTCGATAACCACCAGGGCGAGATTCTTGTTGTGGATATCCATCAATGAATCGAGAGAGCTCGCAATCTTAGCGAAATGAGTCCGAGAAACGGCATAAAGAGTAGCCCTCGACTTAGCCACGACCTCCGCAATCCCATGACTCGATGAGCTTTCCTCGCGCTGTATCTGACGCCGTAGACGACGCAACTCCGTCTGTCTTCTCCTTAAGTAACGAGCTCGCCGTCTTCAAGAGATCTCTCTCGAGCTCGCCAATCTAAGTCTCCATCCGAGATACCTCAAGGGAATGGGCATCCTCGGTACCCTCCAATTTCTTCTCAAACCGTGATGACTGGTCCTTCGATTCAACAAGCTCTTTCTTAAGACGTTCGACCTCCGACCCGCAGTCATTAAGCATCCCGTCGATCAAAGATATTAACTGCGCGAAAGAGAGAGTATGGCCAAAAAAAGAAGAGAGAAATCTGATGCAGCGAGAAATAAGCCATGGAACGAACCTTGGCACGATGCTGCGACTGTGCGGTCGGGCCAGAAGCTCCTAGGGGTCGAAGGTCCAATCTCAACCCCTCTGACAAACCTCTTCTTCCTAGCAACCTCCGTGCTGGAACAAGCCCTTCTGCGCCCCTCCAAAGCAATGGCGGGGGTGGCGCCCGAAGCACGTAGGCCTAGGATGATCTCTTGCCTGACCGGGGGAGGAGGCATCGACTCAGGCCCCTACTCTGAATCACTAACAGGAACAAGAGTCGTCGAAGAGCCCGTCGGGTGGATCATCCCATCTTCTGGATCGATCAAAGAAGGAGGTGGCAGTACGAATTTTGGAACTAGTGACACAACAAGGATCGGAGAACCCATCGGGGGAATAATAGCAACATCCCCCACCTCGACCTCTGGACGAGACAAGTCGTCTCGAAAGGCCAAGTATTCGACCACGTTATCCGGGATAGCATCATGAGTCGGGGGGACTCGAAGGATTCTCCGAAGGGGCGGCACCCACCTCAGAGCCGTTATCTTTCTGTCCATCGCAAGGGGAAGTCATATTTTCTTGGCAAGAGCTCTCAAATCAAAAGTTTCAAGAAGTGAGGAATGAATGAGGAATGAGAGAGGGAGTCCAATATTTATAAGGATTTCTACGCAATAAAATAATCGATAAAATTCGTCTTCACAATCATCTCGGCCGTAGATTCCGATTGAAACACATACCACTCGCCCGCAAGAGTCGCAATCGAAACTTGCAAGCTGGAGGGCTAACTGTTGGGGTCAAAAATGGCAACATTGAAATCGACGCCCAAGATTCCCAAATAACTCTCGAGAGGTATCGAGATACAAGTTTCGGAGCAATAATAAATTGCCATAAACATCAGATAATCGCATCGCTTTAGAAACACGAGCAATACGAACAACGGCAAGTCTAGCCGCATGTTGGGTGACTAGACTATCATAAGGCCTAGTCGCCCAACGGGCGACTAGACTCGTGCAAAGTCTAGTCGCCCACGGTTGACTAGACCACGTCTTCTCGATAATCTTCTCCCTCGAATACCGGTTCGATCATCTCTTGTTTCTTCTCGATTGGAATCTCCGTTGAAGTTTCGCGGCAATAATCGTAAAGACTTGTACTTTTCGTAAAAACTTCGTATCGATCATATAAAACGATAACGATTCGCTCGAACACTGATATTGTCTTAACTATATGATCGACCTTAACATTTCGCGAAACCGTCACCAAGAAACCGTAAGAATAACGATTTCTCCGAAAGAAATCGTAAAAAATCACTTGGTCGCTATACGACCCAGGAAGGTCCAAAACACGACAAAAGTCCCCTTATGATTTTAGAATGAGAATGGGCCCAACTGCGTCAACGATTTACCCAAGTTTCACGAAAGATAAAAGGAAAATACGATAAAATCAAAGTCTAAAGATAAATATGGAAAACTCGTAAAGATATGCAATTTTCCCGAAAATCGAATATTTCTGCGTAAGGATATGCTCAAATCTAGGGCGGAAAAGGAAACGAGATCAGCTGATGAAGGCGTATAAAAGAAGGGCTAAGGAGAACGAGAAAGTGGAGATAGAGAAACTTTTTCACAATTCATACTTAGAGTTCTAGATTTATTTTCGTTTTTGCTAGCGAGTTGCGTCTCAATTAGGTTTACCAGTCTTATGCTATTAGAACTAGGATACTCGCCGATAGCTCTCGCGGCCACGACTTACCACCTGTTGTAACGCTCAACGCAGATTCGGAATAAGATCTCAATTGCTCTATTTTCTTTTGATTCTCTTTTACGTTTATCTTACCGTCTGTTTTGTTTGTACTTTTGATCTATTGTTGTTTGGCTTAGCAGAAATCTGGGATCTCAAGGAAAGTTAAGGTTTCATGGCTTTCCTCTGAATATGAATATCGATAGTGCGAATTTCGGTTCCCACAATTGTTTCCCTGAGAAGAGGATTGCATTTTGATTCTTCCAAATATGCCAAACTAGCAAGGGAATACTCTCTTTAATCTTCGTACTCACAACTGATCCATTCATTAACTCTAATAAGTAGAGCACATTCTTTGTGATCATCCTGTAGAAACCACCCACTAGATTAGGAATCCCAGCTGCCGCCAAAATCTGTTGAGCAATGTCACAATTGAAAAGCACATGACTTATGGTCTCTTCTTGATGATGACAAAGTTGAAATGATCCATCAATCGGAATGTTCCTACTTCGAAGCCTGTCTTCAACAGCTACAATACCCGAAATAGCCCGCCACTAGAAAAAACAAATCTTCGGCTCTGTTTGTACCATCCAAATCCGCTGTTTAATCGATAAAATACTCTGTTGAAATTGAGTTCCCTGAGGTGCAGGAGCAGCTAGCTGGTGTGAGAGAAACCATGAACCACTTTTAATAGAATAAGCGCCATTCTTCGTATAAGGCCATATGAACTTATTCGCTACTCTTTGAATCGGCATCTGAAGAATGTGATTTGCATCTTCCTGTACAAAGACCACTCGATCAAAGTCTTGTCTCCACTTACCATTGGGAGTAATTAGAGCTACCACTGTAAGCTTTAAGTCGATATTCCTCTGTAGGTTCATAGGACATTTGGGCCGTTGATCAAAAATCCACTTCTCCAACCAAACCTTGGTGTCTTGTCCATCCCCTATAGATTTAAGAAGCCCTTGAATCAACAAATCCTTCCCATGACATATTCTACACCATGCGTAAGAAGGTTTGGAACCTTTCCCACTCTCTAAAACAGAAGAAGACGCATAATATCTACCCTTATAAACTCGGGCCAGCAACGTCTGAGGTTCATTTAGCAACTTCCAAGCTTCCTTGGCGAGCAAATCTTGATTAAACTCTTTCAAGTCTCGAGACACAAACACCACCATTTTGTTTTGATTTACATAGATTTTCCAAGAAATCCAATGAATTTTATGCTTTTTTCGAAAGCGTTGTACAAAAACTTGTCATTGCACTTGTAATCTTTTGACATTGCGATTTTGTGAGCCGAAAGCAAGACATAACGTAAACCGACAAAGCCATAGCAATAGACTTTAGGAGCACCTCCTTTCCCCCTAGAGAAAGCGTTTTGGCATACAATCCATTAAGTCTCATGTTTAACTTTTCACCGATAAAAGTCATCAAGCGATTTTTCGAACAACTAAAGCACTCCGGTAAACTCAAATAAGAGCCAAATCCTCCCTCTTTATGAATATCGAGCAAGCATGAGAAAAGTCTCTTCATAATTGGATCAATGGTACGCCCAAAAGTGATAGCCGATTTCTTAAAATTTATCGCTTGACTTGAAGCATCACCATACAACTTTAAACATTTCAAACATTGAGCACATCCCTTCAAAGAAGCACGACATAGGAACAAGCTATCATCCGCGAAGAAAAAATGTTGTATTGAAGGAAAATGATTAGTAAGCCTCATTCCGGTAAGTCTACCATCCATTTCCGATTGGTTAATAACATGGACCAAAGCCTCAGCACATAAGATAAGGATGAAAGGAGAGAGAGGGTCTCTGATGTATACCTCTTTCCGAGTTGATGAAGTCATGTGTTTGACAATTGGTTATAACCGTGTAAGAGACCAACCGAATGCAAGCCATGATCCATCGTGTCCATCTTTAGTCAAAACCGAGCTTGGCGAAAAGCAATTCCAGAAAATATCATTCAACTCTATCATATGCCTTGGACATATCGGTTTTAATGGCTATGTAGTCATCCCAACACTTTGGATTGGTTCTCAAAACATGAATCATTTATACGCAAGCAGGATGTTGTCAAAGATTAGTTGACCTGACACGAAAGCAACTTGTGTCGGAGACACTAGCTGAGGTAGAACTCGTTTCATGCGTGAATAGAGAATTTTAGACACAAATCTATATGATGAAGAACATAAACTGATCTGGTGTAAGTCTGTCATGGATTTTGAGTATGACTTTTTTGGTAACAAGAAAATTTGAGTTAGATTACATTCCTCAGGTAAACAGCTAGTGTCGAAATATTGTTTCACCTCCTCAATAATTTGTGAGCCCAAGATGTTCCAAAAATTTTGAAAATAGACACCGGTCATTCCATCGACTCCGGGAGCCTTTACTTCTTGACGAATCTCAGCATCTGTCACAACCCTTATAAGTTTTGCATTCATACATGAGGTTACTTTAGCCTTAAAGCCTTCAAAGAAATCATTATCCAAGGTGGGGTATCATGTCTTGAAAAGGGTAGAAAAATAATCAGTAGCGATATTTCCTTTCTCTGTTTCATCAAGTTTTTCAAAACCATCCTTGTCCAACAGAGAAACAATGTTTTTCCTTATTCTTATAGATTTGGCTTTTCCTTGAAAAAACTTAGTGTTTTTGTCCCCATCTCTTAACCATGAAACTTTACTTCTTTTTCTCCAATAAATTTCTTCCTCCCTTGATGTTATCTTAAGTTCTTGTCGCATCTTCATTAGTTTGTTGAGATCAGGTTTCTGTTTCGCAGACTCTGTGTCCAAGTCCTGTTGTAAGCATTGCATTAAAACCTGCGAGTTCATATTGGCTAACCCTTTTCTACAATCCGCAATACGTTCTGAAACAGTTTTATTCGCCTCTCGTGATTGTAGATTCCAACTTTCTCGGACTATATTGATAGCCTCTGGTTTCGTGCACCAACGCTTGTTAAAACAGAAATGACCCCTGTGAGAAGCAACCTGCCCAGTAAATCTTAACAAAAGAGGGTGGTGATATGATCCCCATCGTGCCATGTGTAGGATATTAGCTTTCGGAAATAATTGGAACCATTCATCGTTTCTGAAAGCTCGATCCAATCAACATCGAATTCACACTTTCTCCTTAACACCACCAGCATTTATTACTTCCCAAGTACCAGCCCAAGACAGACTATTTTCGGAGCTTGGTATCTCCTTTATTTGACATTCAGCAGCCAAATTATGAAAGTCATGAAATGTGGATTCATTTCCTGATGGACCTCCCACTTTTTCCCCATTGTGCATAAGTTCATTGAAGTCTTCGATGAGGAACCATGCCTCACTTCTATTCAGACCACACATCACAATTGTCTCCCAAACCGCCCTTCTTCTCGCTTTGACAGATCACCTGTCTCCCACACCGCCCTAGAGTGATATGATTGAAATCCGATAAAGGTATTTCTTGAATGAAAAGGTAAACTATTTGCATAAAAAGGAGAATTCGAGAGCAAGAAAGAGCAAAATTTGCCAAGGAGAAATGGAACTTTCCATAATTTGTTGATTACCGACAAGAGCCAAACTCTTTCGGAGGAGATCTCCATTCCAATATGCTCTTTCAAAGCCTCCAATCGAAGGAGAGGATGCTGAGCTAAAACACGTCTTTCTAAATAGTTTTTTTATTTGGAAAATGAATTGTGTGATGGTAACAAACTCAATTAGCTTTTCTATATAAGTTGAGTATTATAAAACATTGTATTTCCAAACGAAGTATTGGTCCAATGGTAAAAATATTTGAATTAAAGAACGAGTTCATGAGTTCGAGCTGACAGTATCTTACCTTGTCTGATCCCACACTTGGAGTTTAAGGGTCCACGTGCTATGAACCTCCAAGTTAGAAAAAACACTGCATTTTACAGCACCGTTAAAAGTTTCATTTTCTTAAATTAAAATGTTAAATATGAATTTTTGAAAATTAAAAAAAATCAAAAGTAAAAATGGTTGGCGTAAATAAATCATTCGACATCAAGGAAGAGATCCATGCTCAAATCAACGCTAGAACCAACGAATAAAGCAATACTAAAGGAAACCAAACCAAGAATACGGCAAGACCGGCTACCCGAACCAAGGGACATATTAGCAATGAAAAGGAAAGATTCCTTACATCACTGCATTGAGCGAGAATAAAGGTAATATTCTTACATTTAAGATTCTCATTAAACTTCTCGAATCAACATAATATCTAGGGTAAATCTAAGGGAAATCTGATTCTCATCATCTACGATTTACTATAAATATAGACATGTAAACCCTATTGAATAAGATCAGAGACTTCATACGAAAACATACACATTCATTTAATAAATAAATCTCCTTCCTCTTATTTTCGCCTAATCCTTGTTTGAATCTCTGCTTTCTGTAGTGACATAAAGAGTTGACCAAACATTACTCTAACAACTTGGCGCTATAAGGAGGGGGCTAATCTAACAATTATGTGACGATGGGCAAACTCAACGAAACCCTCGTAGACGACGATACCATACACACCATCACCGGAAGTTCCCATGTGGATGAGATATCTCACGCAACAACAACACTCGCTACATGACGTACGCCTCGAGAGGAGTCAGCCGTAGACAACCAGAGAGAAGATCTGAGCTTCCATCCCCTCAAAGTGATAAGCCGATCAACTCTTCATCACGACGCGCTAGTCATCACCTTAGCTTGATGAAAAGAATCTCGCTATACCACGACAAATCTTTAAATATCTTATTTATAAGGCCACTCTCCAACCAAAAACCAGAGAAAGGCGCGCTGCTGAAGAAAACAGTCTCCTTGGTCGGATTCAGCGGGGAAGTCAGAAGGACCATGGGCGAGATAATAATCCATGTGTACGCGGTTGGACTAAGTCGACCAACCAAGTTCCTTTTTGTTGATTGTGCTTCTTCTTATAATGAAATAGTGGGACGCCCTTGGATCCACGATATGAAGGCGTTGCCATCGACCCTACGCCATACCATCAAATTCTTTAGCCCTTAGGAGTAAAAAAATCAGGGGAGAGCATGAAAAAGCACGATCCTACTATCAATCTACCATCAAAGGAATCTCAAGACGCGAAGAGCAAGGGAATTTTCCTCTTGGGAAGGATGCCAAAGAACCCGAGATTAAGTAGTTAGATAACTTGCCCTTGGAGGAGGGAGCAATAGGTACGTATCTGAAGATAGGGTCCCGTCTACCCATGAGTTTACGTTGGAGGCTCATTGACTTCTTGAGATCCAACTCCAATTACCTCACGTGGACGCACGACGATATAGAAAGAATTGATCCAGAGATTATCATGCACAAACTACACGTGTATCCGCATCCCCCCCCCCCTAGTGAGGTAGAAGAGGAGGAAGTTTGCACAAAAGTGGGACGAGATCGTCAATAACGAGGTGAAAAACTTTCTTAATGCAGGATTCATAAGAGAGATGAAATACCTGGATTGTCTTGCCAACGTTGTAGTCGTACGAAAGAAGAACGTGAACTGGAGAGTGTGCGTACACTACAAGAAAACTGTCGTTTTGCGACTATAGTTTGCGACCGTATTTTGCGACCATATAAGTAGTCGCAAATTTAGTAACTATTTTACGTCAACATAGCGACACAATAACGACTGAAAAATGAGGTGAGGTAAAAGATTCGTTAAATTACGGCCATAACAAAGAGTCTGGAAAACGTAGCAAATTAGCGACTAACTAACGAGTAAACAACAAATAGTCGCAAAAGTGCAACTATTTTGAGACCATATCACGCAGTTGCAAAATGAATGACAAAATAGTCGCAAATTTACGACTGTTTTGTAACTAGATATGTATGTTACGTTATAGTTGCAAAAAAGTCATAAGGTTTGTTGGTAAAACACGTGTGAAATGACAAAGAAAGTTGGTGTAACAAAATTTAGCGACGACTAAGATTAGTGGCAAAGTTGTATAAAAGCAGTCGGGAAATAGTGGCAAAATTGCGACTACATTTCGGTAGTAGCAAAATAGTGACAAATATTTTGTCTATATAAGCAAACGACCCTTCTTTTATTTGTAACAAAACTACTTCTCAAACTTCTTTGAGAAACGGAAAAAATGTTAAATTCGTCTCGGGATTGGATGTATAATCGGATTGATCTCCGTACGCAAAATATATCAAGTGAGTTTTTGGCTGGTGTGGATCAGTTCATGAATTTCGCAATTAGCCAGTCAATCGCACAAAGCAGTGGAGGTAAGTTCTATTGTCCATGTATGAAATGTCAAAATTCAAAACTTTTGTCGGGGACAACAATATTGAAGCATATATATAGTAGAGGTTTTTATGCCAAACTATTATGTTTGAGATGAGCATGGAGAAGATTATAACATGGTCGGTGGAGGAATGACAGGTAGTAGTCATGGTTAT
>OVAN01007601.1:0-19412 GCA_900406275.1 Anastatica hierochuntica | reverse complement strand
TTCATCTTGAAACCATACAATCTTTGCTTCAAGAGTATCCTATTTGGTAAACACTTTGACATATACAGAGAGTCTAGACTCCTCAACATTCCAGCTGCAGTACTTTCCTTGATAATCTTCCTAAGAACCTTATCAGTAACACTCAAGATTATTGTGTTTCTTACCTTTCTCTTGTTTTCCGCAAGAGATGCATCAACATCTTTAGATTCTGCAGCCTTAGATTCTGCTGCTTTTCCTTTTGGTTCCTCCTCTTTAGCCGTGACTTCAACCTTTGCTAGTTCTTGCTCTTGTTGTCTGAGAGCATCCATTAGCCCCAAAATCTCCAGATGAGCTAGCAATTTCTCCTTCCACAGGTTGTAATCTACCAATCCATTGAACTTTTCCATCTCGATTCGTGCGGAAGACATCGCGATGATGCAAGATCACAGAATCAACTCAATCTCCTTCTTGTATCTTTGATTCGAACACATGTGGCTCTGATACCAATTGTTGTAAAACCTTCTAAGATTTTGAGATTTGATTCAAGTTTTGCTTCGGATTGATGATTTGTTTTGTTTGGAAATTGAAACAAGAATCAACACAAGATCACACACACGATTTATCCAGTTCAGGTGATAAACTTCACCCTACGTCTGGCCGAGGAGTTTCCTCGGAATCCACTAAGAGATTAGGAACAATGTCACCAGAAATACAACAAAAACTCACCGGAGAAAGATCTCTCCGAGAGAAACACTCACCAAATGATCAAAATCTCTCTCTATTTCTCTCTTTGATACAATTTGTTTCTCTCACCCAAAAACTCAAATTGAATCTCCCTTTGTCTCCAGATTCGATCTCACTTCTCTCTCTTAGCTTGATTGATCTTTTACTTGAAACCGTAACAACCTCTCTCTCTCTTTTCCGTTAGAGTTCGTTATGCTCTGTTTTTAAAGAGATGAACTCTCTTGTTCAAAACGACGTCGTCATCTCCATTTCGATACCAAGAGATTAAACCAAACTCTTAAAACCCGGTTTAGTTTCCTAATTAAATCTGAAACCTTCTGCATGTTCCAGTGTCTTTGACCAATACTTATAACAAGCCTTAAAGTGAGACTAATCCTAAGGAAGCACTCCCTTGTCGTTCAACTTCTTTGTACACGGGTTTTCGCCCATGTGTGCACTTTCCGAAAGAGGTCTCACATCAAATTAATAGGGAGTTTGAAAGTAAGGTTTAAGGGTTGATAAGAGTGAGGTAACAACTTTAAAAGAGTGAGTAGGCACTTAAGCTAAGAAGGGTGAAAAATAGTAAACATAGCTCAAGTGTCTCGTGTTTATCCACAGTTAAGTATGACTAAGCCCATAAGCAAGAAATTTAAGGTTTCACTTAGTTGAGATTGGCCTTAACTAGCTTCAACATTCACCTAAGACTTCAAGAGGTTAATTCCAAAGATGGATTTTCCATTGAATTCAAAGTGGTCTGAGCATTATCGTACTTCTAACAAGGACATTGAACATTAGGCAAAACTTAACCATCTACAAAGAATTCTCATCATCATTCCCTATGCAAATGCAACCCTATATGAATCCTAACAACCTAATTTTATGCAAACGAATGCAAACCACATGAAATGCATTGAAAACAAAATGAAAACGTTTTGGGTTTTTCGAAGTTTTTTAACTTTTTTTTGTTTTTCATAAAACTTAGCTATTCACGATGCTTATTCACATTGTATGACTCAAAGATGATAAAAAAAAAATGAAAAATGATCATTAGTACTAAACCCCTCCCCCAGAATTAACCTTCACCGTCCCAGTGAATTCTAAGCTGTAAGAGTGACTTTAAAATATACAAGCAAACCGAAAATATGGAATTGTATAAACATTGGATTGTAGACGTACCTTCTTAAACTCATATGTAGGTGTGATGAGTGGATGAAACAGAGTAGTCAGGATACCTTGTTCGTGAAGTGGAAGGGCCAATAAGATTCATCCCTTGTCCCTCAAGTACAAATAGTCATGTGATTCGATTTTTAGAAATTCACTTAAGCTAACTCACGCTCCTAAATGCAATATACTCATGTAAAAGCCCAAATGCCATATTTCAAATACATATAATTTTTGGCCATTAAGGTGTTCCAAAACTGAGTATGCATTTGATTTCCACTTTCTTAACTTATGACTTTGTTTGATGCTTACTAGACTACCATGTCTAAAATCCATTTGATAACATTTCAAGAACACTTCTAAATTTAGACATGTTGTGCACTTAACATGAAACATCTAAATTTATAACCACTTATCCAACTCAAAGTAGTAATTGCAAATATGCACAACAAACCAAGCATTTAAACAAGCTCCATAATGCAAGTCTTTTAAGAATAAAAAATCAGCTTTCCATTTAATATTTCATAAAAATCAAAATTTTACGAGAGGAAGGGCATCCTTAAAATTTTTCCAAATTCAGAGAGTGATACACGATTCTAAGCATATTTAACACACATTACTCATATGAACCATCAAATTCCAGCTTTTCCCAAAAATAAAATTTCAAACACTATTCACTCCAAGAACACAATTTTTGATTCTAGCATTTCTAATTGTTTCTAAATAAAATTAATCAATGAAACCCTTACAACTAAGCTATATCTATTCAAAAGGTCTATAAAACATCAACAACTCTGCTTACCAAAAGAAATCGAAAATCTCAAGAGAGATTAAATGTTTTTGAAGCTTTCATACCTTGTTTTTGATGTTAGGAGAGAGTAGAATGTAGAAATGAGCTTGAATGCAAGTGATAGAATAAAAAACTAACACAAACTTCTAACAAATTCTTCTTCAAAGTTTTGAAATTTTACTTTGCAATTGAGAGAGAGAGTTTCAATTGTAAGGAGAGAAGAAAGAAAAAGTAGCTGGAAAAAGTTGTGCTTGAGAATGAAAGTGTAAAAAATTATTCGCAAATTGGCCATTGGGTTTCCAAAATCTTAGATTTAAAAAAAAAAAATTTTGCAAACTTTCCAAAATTTGAATTTTGAAATTGGAGAGAAAAATTAAATTCTAGAATTTGCAAAAAGTAGAACCAAAGGTTTGTAATTGAATCAAACGTACTTAGTTTTCTCAAAGTAAATTTTTGCAAAATCACTCTTGACTATTTTTTATTAAAATGGTGGAATGAAAATTTAGTCACTTGATCTTTTAGAGAATATACCTTAGCTTTGATTCTTGATTTGGATGGTTCACCCTTGGTACCTAAGCTCGAGCAAAAATGAAGACTTTGAAACAAGATCATTTCAAGACATAGCTATTATTCATTTATATAGAAAAACATAAACATAAAGCATTCAAAATTTAAAAGAGAATATTTACAAAAGGATACTCTTGAGATTGTCTCTCAAGTGCGCTTGGTTAAGGTCTTTAGCTTGACCTTTCTTCTCCTCCTTAGTTGGGGAAGGTTTGGATCATCTTGTAGGAGATTGATCCTTCATGCCTAATCTTGAATTTTTTGCTCGATCCAGCATTGTCATTAGGTTCTTCCTCATTCCTTCCAGGATTAGCAACTTTGTCCTTCTTGCCGCTAGGTTTATCATTAGGCACATTTCCCGTTGGATCTCCATTATCCTCATTAAAGAACCATCCATAAACTTCATTCATTCTTACTTCCTCAAAGGGCATCTTATTGGAATCACCCATACCTGCGCTCTTCTTAGCATAGAGTACACATAAGTATTTATCATAGGATGAGGTTAAGTTATAGTAGACTCTTGCGTTTATACTTCCTTCAAAGTCTATCCTATCTCTAGTAGTTACTAGGAAAAGTGTTCCTTAAATTAGAGGAAAATGAGTTGGATGTTTCATATTTATCACCTATAAGTATGTTGGGATTGTGAAATTTCCTCTCTTCAAAGGATAATCTTTTATATACCCAACCGATTTCTTGTGTGATGAATCTCCAAACATAATAAAAGAATCATGTCTCTACACTTGATGCCATAATTTCTCACAAATTCTAGAGGGATCACATCAACAGAGGATTTGGTATGTACTAAATCTTCTTCTTTGAAGATATCTTCTATAAGCAAGGTATTGTAGGAACAGAAATTCGCACTGTCGATATTCGTATTCGGATGAAAGTCAGGAAACCCAAACTTTCTTTGAGGTCCTGTATATCTGCTAAACCAACAACGTCATATCAAAAATACAAAGAAAATAGACGACGAGATAAACGTAAAAGAAAATCGAAAGAAAATAGAGCAAGAGAGATCTTATTTCGAATCTGCGTTGAGCGTTACAACAAGTGATAAGCCATGGCCGCAAGAGCTGTCGGCGAGTATCCTAGATCTAACAACATAAGACTGGTAAACCTAATTGAGACGCAGCTCGCTAGAAAAAACGAAAATAAACCTAAAGCTCGAAGTATGAATTGTGAAGAAATTTCTCTCCTTATCCTTTCTTTTATATGCATTTGTAGGTTAAATATGTTTACTTTTTCGCCCTAGGTTTGTGGATATCCTCCTGCAGAAATACTCCATTTTTTCTGGAATATTCCATATCTTTACCAATTTTCCATATTTATCTTCAGATTTTGACTTTATCGTATTTTCCTTTTATCTTTCGCGAAACTCGGGTAGATCGTTGACGCAATTTGGCCCCTTCTCTTTCCAAAATTGTAAGTCGACTTTTGTCGCGTTTTGGGTCTTCGTGGGCCATTTAGCGACAAAGTGATTTTTATGATTTCTTTCGGAGAAATCGTTCTTCATACGACTACGCGGTGACGGTTTTACAAAATGATAAGACCGATCATTTGGTTAAGACGATGTCAGTGTTTGAGTTAACCGTTATCGTTTTATACGATCGATACGAAGTTTTTACGAAAAGTACAAGTCTTTACGATTATTGTCGTGAGATTCCAACAAAGACTCCAATCGAGACGAAACAAGAAACGCTCGAACCGTGATTTGAGGGAGAAGATGATTGGGAAAGCGTGGTCTAGTCAACCGTGGGCGACTAGACTTTACGAGAGTCTAGGAGCACGTTGGGCGGCCAGACTGTGAGTATGTGCGCCTGTTAGGCGACTAGACTTGTTGTTGTTTGTATTGCTCATATTTTCGAAGTGACGCAGTTATCCTCGTTTACGGTGACTTCTTATTGCTCTAAAACTCCTTTTTTGAGGTCTCTGCGAGGTCTCGGATGTTGATTTTGTTATTCTCACGTTTAGTTGTTCGCGAGTGAATGGACTATGCGAAGCGGCCGCTTATGGTTTGCTAGACGCGGAGCTTCGACATTTGGTGGAGAGGAGATTGAATAGATGGAAAGAGCCTCAGAATTGATAATCCTCTCACGTTTTTCATTTCCGAAGGAGAGACGATATTTCTGTTATTCTTTTAGGCATCGATTTCGTCGTGACCGTTTTTGACCCCAATAGACACTTTGACGAGAGTCTAGTCGCCCAGTGGGCGAGTAGCCTTGGGCGAGAGTCTAGTCGCTCGGTGGGCGAGTAGACTTTGCCGAGAGTCTAGTCATCCGGTGGGCGACTAGACTTCCGTGTCTGGTTGCCTATGGGTGACTAGATCTTGTTCGTGTTTTCGAAGCGATGCGGTTATCCGATGTTTACGGCGATTCCTTACCTCCCCAAAACTCGTACCTCAAGATCTTTGGGAGTTATTCGGAAATCTTGGGCGTTGATTTTGATGTTACCATTTTTGACCCCCAGCTCGCAAGTTTTGGGAATAATTCTTGCAGGCAAGTGATGTGTGTTTAATCTGAATCGACAACCAAGAGTGCTTTTCCTTTCTTGAAAACTTTCTTCGACCATTTTATTACGGAAAATTCCAATAAGTGCTGGAATGTGATATGATTGGGGTTGCACCTCGTAAAGGTTGCCTATGTACCCTTGTAGAAGGGATCAAGCGTTTCGTAGTTCGTTCTGGAGTTAAGATTCTTACGACCTGTTTTCCAGTGAGACCTTTATGGTTTAGATGTGTGTCATGTAGAGATTGTTGAGCATATTGACGTCGATGTCATTTTGTATCGGACCTTTATCGGCCTCGAGACTAGGCTATCTGCTTTTATGTTTGTGAAGTCGTGGATTATCTCCTTTTATAAACGTATGGAGTAGCCATACGCGGAGATGAGAGAAATAATTTGATTTTTCATCTCATTTCTAATGCTCTGCAGATCGTGATACTTTTCGCTGTGTAAGATGAGAATACCCGAAGGCTTGTGTTCGAGTAGTCTCATAAACGCGCAAATATCGATAAAGAGGCATATTTTGGGATCTCGTATCAATTTGATACTATGCCTAGAGATGTTAAAGACCAGTGTGTTGGGTTTAGTTTGATTTGGTGTAGAGGAAAAATACGAGTTTTCGTCTCGTATTTAACTCTCTTTGTGGATCGTTCTATGCGTTGCTCGTTCGAGACGTTAAGAAGTTTCGTAAAATTTCTTGAGCGTTTTAGATATGAACGAAGAGATATGTTTTTAGGATCTCGTATCGGTTAGATATCATGCCTTGAGATGTTAGAGACCAATGTGCTGGGTTTAGGGCAAGACCTAGGTTTACTCTTGGTTTTAAGGTGTGCGGTGACTAATTTCGGCTTACGTTTCCCGTTTTGATTTCAATCTGATTCCATATCGATTTAAAGTCCGCGTTATGTTCTTGGCTTATACGACTTATATGGTCGGAATCGAGCATCTATCCAAAGAAAATTTTTAATTCGTGTGGAAGTGCTGGCCGAAATTTCGGATTTCTTTTATAGCGCGTTATTATCCTAGTCGGATGTATGAGAGCTATCTCTATGAGATGGCTTGGTCTGTTTAGTACGTTGGGAGTTTGTTGTGATCAGCAACAAACTTATCGGTAAATATTACCTTTTATGAGTCTTCACGAAGGATACGTGTTTAAGGAGGTGTTTAGTGCATATGACTGTTTAGTCTTCCTAGATGGTGTTCTTATCGACGAAGGTGTTTTGTCAAAAAACGGTTCTTTCATCGTCTGCGATCTCTCGCAATGCCGAAGATTAGTTTTTCTTTCGGATGATGCATTTCATGCTTGAAATGTTTGTAGACTTGAAGATGTATGGTGTCGCAAGGTTTTCTTTTATCCTTATAACAGAGAAACATTTTTGTTTGTCTGCGGATGTCCATAGCCAAAATTGTTTTTTGTTTGGTTGTTAAATTGTTTGATTTTTTAGCGAGGAATTAATACCAAAGGGTCCAGTAAATTTGTCCCAGGGAATGAGCGACTTCCTTCTCTGTGCTTCGCGAAGAGTCGGCCCCCCGAGATTTATTTTCGGTATAGTTAAGTATGTTTTGTATTGCTCTAGGAGCTTTGTTATGAGTTTTTCCTTGTATGTCGCGTTTTATGGGTAACACGTTGCGGGCTTAAAGTGAATTGTGGAACATATTGAACTTGGTAGGTTGTCGACAAGTTTAAGTTTTTTGTTAACCGTTTTGTGGTTACTACTAAGTTTTGATATTAAGAATTTATTGTACGATTTCCGATTCTGGGTTATACGATAATTATTTGCGTAATCGTCACTTGGCGGTTTTAGAAAAATCGTGGATTGTCGTTTTGCCGTCAAGTGATTGGATGGAAAAATGGTTGCTCAAAATTTTTGGCTTAGCGTGAAGGATGTGTTAAGCTGCATAGCCGAGGAAATTGCTGGTCAAGGATTAGGCCATGGCACTTTCGTGTTAACAATAAGGTCATGTTAGTTTAGAATTGTCCGAGGGCCGAAGAGCGTTTGTTGAGGTTGACGGGCCAAGTGGGAGGTTTATGTGTTAAGATGGTCGTTGGTGTTAGAAAATGATTTTCCACTTTAGGTATCAGTTATACGATGGATGTTTCATATAATGTTTCCTTTAGTCGTACGAAAATCGTTTTATTTTTGTCTAATGAAGACAAAGTCTAGGAGGCTCAATAAAGAACCCGTGTGGGATGATTGCTTGCTCGGACGTAATCGAGGGAAATAAAAGGCAGAAGCCAGCGAGCTGGATGGCTAAAGAATGAGTTTTGTAAGATCGTAGTGCGAAGAGATAAAGTTTAGTTTTTTCATTTGGAGACAAGTGATATGACTTTGTTTTTAGCTATACGTAAATTGTCCAAAACACTTCTTCGTAAAAAATGTTACATTTGTTTCCGAAAGTTTCTTCGCATAACTTGGTGTGGCTAAACGAAGGATGTTTCACGTAAGTTTTCTGAGAAGGGAATAGCATAGAAGTAAACATAGCCTGTTGTCCGCAAATTACTTGTAATGCTCTCAAGCGAGGTCTAGGTTCTTCTCGTTCATGTTTTCGTATCAGACAGTCATTTTTCATGATACCAATCTTATCTTCCCGTAGTCTCGAAAGTAATGGATGATCGGTTTTTTGAGGCATCGCATTGCCTAAATGATTTTCCGTCTACTGGTGCAAGAGTTTTCTTTCTCGAGAGCGTTTTCTTGATGTCGAGATAAAAGGTTTTGAAGTATGGGAGTATAGGAGAATAATATACGTACCTACTTCCTCTTTTTTTACAAAAGAAAATGGCTGAACCGATATTTTGAAGGGTTGTGTACGTTTTTTCTTTCGAAGATTGGGTTGATCGACAATCTAGGTAGGTTTAAAGACGACCCTAGGATTGTGACTTAGTGGGATTCAGGTTGACGATTAAGAATATGTCGGTTTTAAGAAAATTACTAGGAACTAGTCGGTTTTAAGACGACGTTTTCGTTTCTAGTAATTTCTTTATTTAGGAAGCGAGCTGAGTATGCGTGGCGATTGTTTCTCGATTTTCCGAGAGTTTAGATCGGTTTGCAAGATATGCCTGAATAGTCACGAAACAATAGATCGATATAGGAAAAATCGTCTAAGACTTAGCTCGCTAGACAATCCGCCTAGATTCTAAGTTCCCTAAAATTTATGGCAATTTTCAAAGCGTTTTTATTTCTCAGTACCTCCCTACGAAAATTCCAAGTTTGATTTCAAAAAATTTCAAGTCGGACATACCTTAGTTTTCTCGAAGATTCGAGTTTGTCTCTTCTCTATTTTATTTCCTTGTTTCCCCTTCCTCTTTTCGTATTTGTCTACCCCTTAGGGATAAGAAGAATATTTATCTACACTTTTCCGATCTGGCCTCCATTAACCGTATCATTGGTTTTGCGAAAAAAATGAATAAGTATCTCGTCGAAAGTCTTTTGGCGTTTACGAGTAGCCAAAGGCGACCAGGAGATGCAAAGGGCGATCGGGGAGAATTGTTGGATGTTGAGGCTTTGGCGAGAGGTCACGGGAAATGAGGCAAAATAGAGAGGACAATGAGACTCTGGAGAGAGACTGATAGACGAAGTTTATTTTTCAGCTCTCGCTCCATCTCTTTCCTACTTTGAGAGATTTTTTTGTTCAATCTTGTTTGAGTTTACGAATGATGTTTTGTAAAATATTTTAAAGTTTAATCCTATGAAGGTTATTCCATAAAGTGTTGTTGAGCTTAATTCTAGAAAAAGTGTTTTGTTAAATGCCGTCGAGTTTCAAGTTTACGAAAGTTGTTTCGCGAAATACTACCTCGTTTCACTTTGCAAACGATGTTCCGTAAAATATTGTCGAGTTTAATTTTACGAAAGTTGTTTCACAAAATGTTATCAAGCTTAATCTTAAGAAAGTTATTCCGCAAAATGTCATGAGTTTTGTTCTACAAAAGTCGTGTTGTAAACATGTTTTCGAGTTTGGCTGTACGAGAGCCATCTTTCGGAAAACTCACATTTTGCGACTGTTCTGGAACTTAATATCGTGACTTATCTTAACCATAAATTTTCTCATTTCCGCATGATTGATCTGAGAAAGTTTGCAGTAGTTTTTCCGAAGTAAGCTTAGGTGCAATCATCGAGAATTCCCAGAATATGTCAAATAGAATCGAAGGCCAAATTTTTACGAAATCTTAGGTTTCAAAAAACATTTTTGCAGTGAGGGAAACGATCTCCCGTTTTACTTAGTATAGTCTTCGTCAGCCGTTTTAGGTTTCGAGAGATTCGATAGAGATCAACTTCATTTCTTCGTAAATTCTTCAGAAGAAATACAACAATGGGGAATTGGCAACTCGTTTTGCCATTCTTCCATTTCCGCGAGTAATCTAGATTTTCATTGTGATTTCGGGAGGTTGACGCGAGTTTTATTTTTCCAAAAAATTTTCTTGAAAACGTCTTTTGGTCGAACCCTTACGCGTTGAGATTTCTCCAACTCGGAAATGAGACAAATTTTACGGGGTTTGATAGATTTTATCGTTGCCTTTTCTTTGTAGACTGAGAAATCGCGAGCTCGTTTCGATGCTCTTCCCATGGCAAAATGTAATGACTATATTTTCAATTTTGTTGAGAACTACGGTGTTTGCACAAGTGTTGGCCAGAGGTGCAGTGAATGGAGTTTTTTAGAGCCTCTTCGAGGAGTCTATCGATCTCTAGTGCGGCACTAGTCGTATGGTGAATTTGAGATCACGAATCTCGTCGACGTCATCGTCAATAGTTTTCCGAGATGATCGGCGTTTACTGCGAATGACTCATGCTTGCTCCTTGGCCTGTTTCTCCTGCTCTACCCAAAAGACACTTTCTTCTTCTTATGTCATGCGTTCATCGAGCCGAGAGTTTAGCCGTGTTGCGCGACTCTTAACCCTTCTTGGGTGTACGTCAGCGTCCTCATCTGTGGGATTGGATTGATCGCTGGAGTCTAAGTCAATTTGCTCGTCTTCATTTTCTTTTGCTTTCTTCTCGTAAGTCGGAAGGCCATCCGCGTCGTTCCGTGCTAGGAAAGGGGTGATTTCGTCGAGATTTTGTTCTGACAGTTTTTCATACGCGTTCCGGGGTCTGTCGAGCGGAGTTGCAAAGTCGAGTCTTCTTCCGTGGAGTCTGGTAGATCCACGTGGGAAATTTGTTTTAGCTCTCGCACTTAGGGTTTCAACCTGTTTAGCGAGAGAGGTAGTTAGTTTATCTTGTTCAGTTTACTTCTTTTCGAGAGTCGAGAACATCTTTTTGATATCTTCAAACGCCGCGGTGTTTGCGTTATTGTTGACCGCGGTGACGTTTGTCATCGGATTGTTTTCAACTTTGTCGTTGGCGTTGTTGCCGTCACGAGCTGGTTGGTTGTTCTGGTCGTCTGTAGTCATGTTCGATCTAGCGTTTTGCGGCTGCAAGTTAGATTGATCCGTACCCTGAGCGAATAGGCCCCCTCGTTCTAGCGCTAAACTGTGGGAAACGAAATTCGCACAATCGATATTCCTATTCAGAGGAAAGCCAGGAAACACTATTCTCCTTGAGGTCCCGGATATCTGCTAAACCAACAACGACATATTAAAACTACGAAGAAGACAGACGACGAGATAAACGTAAAAGAGAATCGGAAGAAAATAGAGCAATAGAAATCTTATTTTGAATCTACGCTGAGCGTTACAACAAGTGATATGCCATGGCCGCGAGACGCAGCTCACTAGCAAAAAACGAAAATAAACCTAAAGCTCTAAATATGAATTGTGAAGAAATTTATCTCTCTCCCCCTCGTTCTTCTCCTTAGCCCCTCTTTTATATGCCTTCGTAGGTTAAATCCGTTTCCTTTTTCGCCCTAGATTTGTGCATATCCTCCTGCGGAAATATTTTATTTTTTCGGGAATATTCCATATCTTTACTAATTTTCCACATGTATCTTCAGATTTTGACTTTATCGTACTTTCCTTTTATCTTTTGCGAAAATCGGGTAGATCGTTGACGCAGTTGGGCCCGTTCTCGTTCCGAAATCGTAAGTGGACCTTTGTCACGTTTTGGATCTTCGTGGGCCATTTAACGACAAAGTGATTTTTACGATTTCTTTCGGAGAAATCGATCTTCGTACGACTACGCGGTGACGGGTTTACGAAATGATAAGACCGATCGTATGGTTAAGACAATGTCAGTGTTTGAGTTAACAATAATCGTTTTATATGATCGATACGAAGTTTTTACGAAAATTACAAGTCTGTACGATTATTGCCGCAAAATTCCAACGGAGACTCTAATCGAGATGAAATAAGAAACGCTCGAACCGGGATTTGAGGGAAAAGAAAATCGGGAAAGCGTGGTCTAATCAACCGTGGCCGACTAGACTTTAGGAGAGTTTGGGTGCCCGTTGGGTGGCCAGACTGTGAGTCTGGGCACCGTTGGGAGACTAGACTTGCCGTTGTTCGTATTTTTTGTATTTTCGAAGCGACGCGATTATCCGTCGTTTACAGTAACTTCTTATCGCTCCAAAACTCGTTTACTGACGTCTCTTGGAGGTCTCAGACATTGATTTCGTTATTCTCACGTTTAGTTGTCCGCGAGTGACTGGACTTTCCGAAGTAGCTGCTTATGGTTTGCTAGACGCAGAGCTTCGACATTTGGTCGAGAGGAAATTGAGTAGATGGCAAGAGCCTCAGAATTGATAATCTTCTCACGATTTTCATTTTTGAAGGAGAGATAATGTTTCCGTTACTCTTTTAGGCATCGATTTCGTCGTAACCGTCTTTGACCCCAACACAAACTTTGGCGAGAGTCTAGTCGCCCGGTGGCGAGTAGACTTTTGCGAGAGTCTAGTTGCCCAGTGGGCGAGTAGACTTTACCGAGAGTCTAGTCGCTCGGTGGGCGACTAGACTTTTGTGTCTGGTCGCCTATGGGTGACTAGATCTTGTTCGTGTTTCCGAAGCAATGCGATTATCCGATGTTTACGGCGATTCCTTAACGCTCAAAACTCATATCTCGAGATCTTTGGGAGTTATTCGGAAGTCTTGGGTGTTGATTTCGATGTTACCGTTTTTGACCCCATTAGGTATCGTGAACTTTCTGGGATCCTTTTTCTTAGAAAGAACATTATGATCATTGTTGATGATCAATGTTGATCTTTGGTTCTTCATGGATTCTTCTCACTTCTTCAACCGCTTTCCAATTCGAGACGACACTTTTGATGAATGAAACGCGATCCGAGACTATTTTCACTTCTTCATATATGGGAAATAAAACTCTTATCTCCATCTTTTTCGTCCTTACCTGTGAAAGAACCTTCTTATGAGCTTTAGTGTAACGATAAGGGTTAGGGAACTATTCATATGTCTCATTCACAACCTTAGAAATTCCCTTTTCAATCACCTCCTTAATCTTTTCGGCACAAGGGTTCTCCTCCTTTCTCTTGGGCGTGTCATTTTTGTGCCCATCTCCTTAAGAGATTTCTTCTTTTTGTCTTCTATCGCCATCCTTTGTTGGAACATCCTAATGAGCAAGTACCGAAGATACTAAATAGTCCCTTTATAGCTCCTCAGTCTCATCCTTGCAAGCAATGATCTCCTTGAACTCTTCTTCGTATGTTGGATCATTCTTAGCTCTATCCAACATATGAGGTAAAACCTAAAGTGGGCTAATGTACTCATATATCTCACAAAACTTGTCAATGGGCTTCTTGTTGGACTCTTCGTGAATGATTGGAGGTGGCACATATATAGGTGTGATCAAAATAGGATCTCCTTGTGAACTCTCCTCCCTTATGGTCGTGTGATGGCTCTTCCCTTTTGGCGGAGGTGCTTCTTCCATGATTTGCAAAAGTTTTCAAGGAAATCAAAGAATTTGGAAGCCTAGGGACCAATTTGCCAATAAATGTTTACACTTTCACTTCACACTCTCTTTTCTCACTCTCATATCACTACCATCGAACTCCACCTTCTTCATTTGCAAAAAGAAAGTTTTGATTTTTAAGAGAGAATTTGTGTGAAATCTAGAAAAGTTTTTGGTTTTTCAAGTTGCATTCTACTCACCATCCTCATTCCACCCTCACCTTTTCTTTCTTAAAATTTTTGAATTCATGGGGCAAGGGTAGTTATTGATGTTTTGTGGGTTATTAGAAATGGCGAAGCTTAGTTCTTAAGGTTTTTTGAATTTAAAGAACCTATAAAAAACTAGAAATGCATTGATCAAAAATGTGTTCTTGAAAGGAATAGTGTGGGGATAGTGTTTATGAAATGAATTTTTTGAAAACTTGGATGTTATGGTTCACATGTGTAATTGGTGTTAAAGAGGCATAGATTCATGAGTCATTTTCTCAATTTGCAAAATTCCTAGAAATGTTCTTCATCTTGATATTTTTGATTTTATTGAGATTTTTAAAGAAAATTGAATCTTGATTTCTATTGAATATGACGTGTTTATTGTTGGATGCTTAGTTTGTTTGTGCATAAATAACAATTATTTCTTTGAGTTTGGTCCATTAATATGAATTTAGATATATCATGTTAAGTGCAACATGTCTAAAATTTTGAAAGTTCTTGAAATGGTATCAAATGGAATTTGAAATTCGTAGTTAAGTGAGCAACCATATGTTTATATGTTTAGAAAGTGTGAAAATCAAATGCATACTCTTGTTTCGAACACCTTGATGGCCAAAAATTATATGACTTAGAATCATGACCTTTTGTTTTTACATGAGTATATTACATTTAGGATCGTGAATTAGCTTAAAAATATTGCTAAAAACCAGAACATTATGTTTCTTGAACTTAATTGTATGAATCGTTTTGAATCTAAATCCTTATGCATTTTCAATTGTCCTTTAAAATTTTAAACCCATTTTACATATAATTTTTAAAGGTACATACCAAGCAAAGATGGCACCATTGCAATCCGCTATGCGTCTATGTCAAGTATCATGGCTAAATGTGGAGAGAGACACTTACTTTCACCTCCAAAGGAATGCAAAAGTGGAGTAAGGTATAGATGTCTTTTTGTCATAGAATTGTTCTTAGTAACTTGAAATAACATCAGTATTACCATCTTACTAGGCTCTTCAGTTACATTCACCCTGGATCCATCACTTAACTTGTCTCTAATTCTTGTTTTTGCTTTTTACTTTATGTGTATTTCTTTTGCTTAATTTACCAGCTTGCTTTGCTTTGTCAATCTTGTTTATGTTATTGCTTTTGTTTTGAATTACTTAGTAGATTTTTAGGAATCCAAAACCTCCTTGATTTGCTTAGATTAAGATGAGTTGTGGATTTTCAAAGTTCAGATTTTCTAGCTAGACTCGCTCCTTGTGGTTCGACCCCAAAGTATTGCAACAACATATAGCTGTATACTTGTGGATTGTGTGATTGATGGGAAATGAGCTTATAAATATCAAGTTTCGTTGGGCATGTTTTTTGAGAAAACAATCTTGCAACAAGTTTTTGGCACCGTTGTCGGAGAAGGATTGAGGGACATGGGTATCCGTGATCATGTGCTAGCATTGCTACAAATAATGGGTCTTGGAAATTTGTTCGAGATGCACTATCCTTCTTACACACAACAAATACTTCAATTTCTAGTCACATTGAACTTCCAACAAGGAGATGAAAGCTTTGGGGACAATTTTGGCTACATCGCCTTTAGGATCAAATATCAGCCATACGAGATCTCAACAGGGGAACAATGTGAAGTCTAAGGATTCGATCCATCGAAGAATGAAGCTGGTTACGAAGATGATTTAGACTTGACCAAGCTTTGGAAGAGAATTGTATTTGGGGAGTACATGGAGGTCTCGACCACATTGACAAAATTCGAAACCCAACAATCAGATATAATATGGAGTTTATGGCCAACACCTACCTTGCTATGGGAAAACCTAAGATTGTTAATAACCTTGCAATGAAGTTTATTTTCCAAGGATTGATGTGGTTCGTAAATCACCGAAATGGAGATAGATGGGTAGATCACTCGGGGGATGACACTAACCTTGGTCTATTGTTCGTGAGAATTCTACTTTGTCATGCGGAGAAAATGCGAGTAGCCAAACATCCCATCACAAGGATTGAAGGCATGCTCACTCCTTTTTTTAAACACCATGGAATTGAACTTAACAATTCGGAAAATGAAGATATTGAAGTGGAAGACATAACCAGAAACCACCGAGAAGGAGCTACTATGGATATGCATTACTTGGTAGAGAGTTGTTTTGCCTTTGGCTTTGGTCCCATTGAGGTAGTCGTCTATTTGTTCACAAATCAACAAAGTAAATGGATGACTTGTAACCTTCCTATGCTAGAATACACATCACAAACAATGAACAAGGATATCGACTTAAACTTCCAAATGCATCTTTCTGATAAAAGAACCGCCCTACAAGGAAGATCAAGACTTTGAATGGGTTTTGAATAATAACCCCAAAGCGAAGAACAAAGAGATATCTTTGGATATTCATTCTTTGGCCAATTGAACTCTCCACTAAACAACCAGAAACCATATGAGCGACTCTTGGAGATTGAGCTAAAAGGACAAGCCTCAGTCATAAAGAAACAAGGAAACACCCTCTCGAGATTATGGAGACACTTTAAAGGAAGTGCAAGAGACAACAGATTTGTGACTTCAAGGGAGAGTGACGAAGACTTAAAAGAGAGATCCAGAAACTTGGTTTCTCATCTGCCATTGATGATCCATGAGCCACAAGAGAAAAAGATGGATATAGATACTCCCAGATCATCATATCAAGCCCCACCACGGAGGAGACATGGGAAAGACCCCTTCGGCCAATCATCATCTTGGCCAAGGAAGTCTCGAAACCACACCAACAATGACTCCTCAGTCTCATACATATGAGTGTACAAAGGTACTCGTATAATCCGTTATCTATACCATTGCATATTTTCTTTCAATTTTTCGTTTTTGTTTGTTTATTTTTAAAGTCGTTCTCACAGCTTAGGATTCACAGGGACGAAGAAGTTTAAATCCGGGGGAGGGGCTTATTACTAATGAGCTTATTATTTGTTTGTTTGTTTTAATCATCTTTGAGTCATGCATTGTAAATAGCTCTGTTTTTTAAAAACCGAAAAAAAATCAAAAATTTCAAAAACCCAAAAAGATTTTTAATTTGTTTCAAAGCATTTCTTGTTGTTTGCTTTCATTTGCATAAAATTAGGTTGTTAGGTTCTTATAAGATTGCATTTTCATAGGGAACAATGATGAGATTAACTTGTAAATAGTAAGATTTGCCAAATGTTCAAAGCCCTCAATAGAAAGTAAATGTTGCATAAACCACTTTTAGCTTTTGGTAAATCCTTGATTGGAATTAATCACTTGAAGGTCTTAGCGAATGTTTAAGTAGACTATCTCTTTAGCCAATTCTCATCTAAGTTGAATCTAATTGAATTTTAAAATCTAGCTTATGGGCTTTGTCATATTTGACCATTGAAAAAAACTAACACTTGCGCTATGTTCCAAACCGATTTTACCACTCTTTCTTATATCAAGTGGTTACTCTCACTTTTAAAGTGGTAACCTCACCCTTGAAACCGCTTAAATCTTTCCTTCAAACCCTTAATTATCCAAATGTGAGGCCTCTTTTGGAAAGTACATACACAAGCAAAATCCCAAGTGAGTTGAAGTTTAATGACAAAGAGGATACTTCCTTAGAGTTAGCCTCATTTCAATATTAACTAGATTCGTAGGAGAAAAAAATCCTTTGTGATGTGGGTTCATTGAGTCTTGGAAATGGTTAGTGTATATTTTGGCAAGTAGATGTTTCTAATGTATCTATGATCCTAGTTTGAGTGTGAATAAAAAGGGAGAAAAGAAAAACCGAAAAAGCCAAAGACAAAGAAGGGAGAAATAAGACACTAGAGATTTGAAAAAGACTTGCTCTAGCCTTAGAATATAAATAAAAATCCTAGATAGTCCAAACTTATAAAGAATAGAAACGAATGAAACAAAAGTGATTAGATTGTGTGAAACTAAAGTATTAAAAGAAGGTTAGAAGCTTAGAAAGAAAATGTGTCTAAGAATTTTTACTTGTCTAAGGGAAAAGAAAAGAAAAGTGTGCGTTCCAGAAATAAAAGTTTATGGTTTCTAGTACTAGGAAGGGAACCATCTTAAGGTTGTGTCTATATTTTTACGAAGCATTGGGTGGGAACAATTAGAGGAAGTAAAGGCTTTGTATGCATAAATTGTTCGACTACCACCTTGATTTGGCATATTTTCTTTCACTACTTGTTGAGAGAAACCAATAAAAATCAAGTGAACCATTTTTTCAAACACTTATTTGCCTAAAACCCTTTTATAAACCCCAAACCGAAAGGATGAGATACATTGTCTATAGGTGAAGAACTCACGCCTAAGCTTAAATTGAATGTAAAAGGGAATCGGCAATAGAATTGTTTATGATACTTTTCTTAGATTCTAAAGGTTGATTTTGTGATGATCATGGAGAATTACTTAGACTTTTAGATGATATTTGCACCATTATACTTGTCTTTAGGACATTGAGCAATATGACATTTCTTTCTATTGTAGTTTTGAGTTCCTGCTTTCAAACCATACTTCTGTGTTAGTTCTTTGTTGTTTGCTTGAGGACAAGCAAATGTCAAGTTCGGGGGAGTTGATGTGTATATATTTTCATGCATTCTTGAGCTTCTTTTATATATGTTTTGGTAGATTTTAGGGTGTATATAATGAATTTTAATGTCAAAATCCATTTACTTTAGGAATTGAATCTAGTTTGGATTTTCTTGCATTTTCATGCAATTCTTTGCATTTGTAGGTGAACCTTTGCAGTGGCTCTATGGTGAGCTAAATGGTAGAACTCAAGATGGATTTGAGGCCAAGAGTTAAGAAAAAGAAGAGCTAAATTCATGTGGGAAAGGTGGAAGCAAATGAGCAATCAATAGAGCAAAGAAGTGGCCAGGGACTGCAAATGGCTTGCATGTGGTACATAGCCACTTGCATAAAACAGCTTGCTTCCAAATGCAAGCCACTTTCAATCAAAATGGTCGATAGTGAGGTGCATATGGTTGATAATTGCTTGCATTCGAGCCAAAATCACTTTAGAGAAATTTTCTGCCCCCAACTTGTATAAATAGCGTCTCTTAGCATTCAAGAACATACCTTTTGATGATCTTTGACAATTTTAAGCACTTTGAGATCAAGAATCTCTCTTTTTATACTTGATCTTTGTTTATTGATCTTTAAGATCAAGAATCTCTCTTTTTGTACTTGTATCTTGGATCAAAAATCCAATCTTTATCTTTGATTATGCTTCTATTTCTTCTTCTCTTCTCTTCTCTTTTATGATTTGAGAATAGCCTTCTTAAATGGATTTTGGGTGTTTGAAATTTAGCTAGATAGGATTGTAATGATTGTGTTAGGGATGGTTTATCTTTACTTATTAATGGATTAGGAGGTCTTAATGCTTGATCTGAATGAATTTTGATGTAAACGCATTTCACGCCCGAGAGGTGTTCGATGAAATGTCTAGGAGAATTGAATTCATGCTAAACTTAGCTTAGCCAATGAAAATTGATTTTTATGGAGTTTAATGACTATATGTACTTGTTCTTAATGATTCCTATTGATTTGTGAATTCCAATAAGCGAGAGTTGAGTGATTACATTATATAGAAAATGGTTTATTACTGATGCACATACAATTTCATGCATATTTTAGTGTGTTTTAGCTTAG
>OVAN01007600.1:0-19412 GCA_900406275.1 Anastatica hierochuntica | reverse complement strand
GAACTCAAAACCGCAATAGAAAGAAATGCCTTATGCTCAATGTCCTAAAGAGAATTATCATAACGCATGGATCAACAAAGACCCAANAACATTCAATTAAGCTTTCACCTGCGTTCTTTACTTATGGGCAAAGCATCTAATCCATTTGGCTTGGTAAGAGAAAGGATAATAATAAGAAGAAGTGTTTAAAGAGAAGGTTTTACTCATTTTAAAGGTGGTTTCTCTCAAATAATAGTGCAATACATTAGGCAAAAGCGAGGTGGAGTCAAACAGTTTATGCATACAGGATCTTACTTACCTCTAATGATTCCCACCCAAAAATGCCTAGGTCTACTTAAGAGCATCTCCAACGGTGCTCAATTTTCCACTCTAAACTCTATATTTGAAGTAAAATGAGCTCCAGTGGTACTCTATATCTTACTCTAAAAATAGAGAAATGAATAGGGTTACTTCAAATATAGAGTAACACTATTCATTTCCTCTATTTTTAGAGTATAACTTTTTTATTTACAAACTAAGCTTTAGCTTTAATATGTTTTTAATTTTTACCCAATAAAATTATATATTATATTTTTCGCTTTTCAATGAAATTATACTAACTAAAAAAAATTATCTAATTAGTTAAAATTTTAAAATGCACTAATGACAAATATTAAATAAGAAATACAATAACATGATAAATTGGAAATACAAAAAAGAATAAAAGACTCAAAATAATAATTAGATAAACTTATCCTAACATGAAATTGTGATTTAATAAACTGGTAGATCGTTTCCAGATCCACCAAGATCATTATAATATATGTTTAATTTTAATAATTTCGTAATTTTATTGGATAATTATCATAAAATAAAATAAAGGGGTGAAATTTGAATATTTTAAAGTTGTGGGTTGTACAATAACTTAATAAACAGAAAAAGTGGAATATATTTGGAAAATTCATTTTTTAGAGTAAAAGATAGAGTAAACCATTGGAGCAAACTCATACTCTATTTTTAGAGTACTCTATATTTGAAGTAAAAAAATAGAGTGAACCATTGGAGATGGTCTTACTAGCCTTTGTGTCTCCCATTAAAACCCTTGAAACCAATATCATTTCACTCACTTAAGCTCATTTCTCTCTTTCTTCTTACGACAACTAGAGATTCATTTTCATTATGTACTTAGCTTCTAACCTTCTTTTTATTTTTCTAGAGCCACTTTCTAATCAAACTCTTTGATTCATTTTTCTTTTCTTAGACTTTAACTTTGGACTCTCTAGGCTTTTATATGCTAAGGTTAGAGCTAATCCTTTTCTAATCTCTAGTTTCTTTTCTTCTTCTTTTCTTTAATTCCTTTTTTCGATTTCTCTCTTTCTCTTATTCAAAACTCAAACCTTGGATGATCTAACTTTTAAATACTACTTCCCATGGTTGAGATATCAAAACATTCCCATACCCAAAAACCAAAATGAACATCAAAGAACAACCTCCCTATATTTCTAATTAGCCTTAAAGTGAGGCTAATCCTAAGGAAGCACTCCCTTGTCGTTCAACTTCTTTGCACACGGGTTTTTGCCCATGTGTGCAGTTTCCGAAAGAGGCCTCGCATACAAATTAATAGGGGGTTTTAAAGAAAGGTTTAAGGTTTGATAAGGGTGAGGCAACTACTCTAAAAGTGAGAGTAGCCACTTGAGCTGAGAAGAGTAGTAAAAATGGTAAACATAGCTCAAGTGTCTCGTGTTTATCCACAGTTAAGTATGACTAAGCCCATAAGCAAGATTATTAAGTCAATTTTAAGTTTCACTTAGTTGAGATTAGCTTTAGATGATAACTAGTTTCAACCTTCACCTAAGACTTCAAGAGGTTAATTCAAAAGATGGATTTTCCTTTGAATTCAAACTGGTCTAAGCATTATTGTACTTATAATGAGGGCATTGAATATTAAGCAAGACTTAACTATCTACAAGGCTATTCTATCGTTGTTCCCTATGTAAAATGCAATCCTATACACTCTTAACAACCTAAGTATTTACAAATGGATGCAATCTATATGCCATGATTTGGAAAAGATATTTAATTTATTTTTTGTTTTTCAAAAAATATGCATATTTACAATGCAAGATTCAAATATGCATGAAGAAAGAGAAAACATCACAACTCAAAACATAATTAGTACTAAGCCCCTCTCCCAGACTTAAATTTCACCGTCTCGGTGAATCCTAAGCCGTGAGAGTGACCCTTTAAAAACACATATAAAAAAGAAAATATGCAGTGGTATTCACAATGGAAAGTAGTTGTACCTTTGGAGAAAACATATGTAGGAGTTGGGGATGAAGCGTAGGAGTTGGAGTCAACTTTTGAAGAAGGATACCTTTAAAGCTTCTTTGTTCTCTTTGAGTATCTCTCCATGTGCTTTTCCTATTGGTCTTTGATTTTAGTTTGTACCTAAACAAGAGAATTAGGTAATATAAGTATCAAGAGACAATTAAATCCCAATGAAATACTAAGTGAGAGTATGAACCATGATCTATTTCAAGCCAAAGTCAACACCCAATCGGTTCTACTCAAATCAACTTAGCAAAATCATTCAAACAACTTCCAAACTCAAGCTTTAAATCGATTTCCTAAGCATTCATGTCAAATCCATTTGTATCATATTAGCAATCCCATTTCTAGAACTAGACATATTGGAATTAAACTTCTTATGTCTATTCTACTTGCATTGATTCAAATTAAGTTGCTTAGGTATTAGCGATTCATCATAAAGCTTAGATCAAATGCACCAATCCAATACTAATATAATACCACACAAAATAAAATTCATGCATAAACACTACTCTTAGGCGTCCCTAATCAAGTGTCTAAGTCAAATTTAATCATCATTAGCAAATTGGATTTAGAAAGCATCTTAAATAATTAAGCAAAACTCAAAGGACTACAAGCTTCTAACTCCCCTAAAAATATTTTCAAGCCAACCAAGACACAAGCAAAATCAAAGATTAACTTAAAGCAAAATATAAATAAAAGGATATTCATGAGATTGCGTCCCAAGTGCGCTTTGTTTAAAGTCCCTTTGCTTGACTTTCTTTTAAGGTTCTCTTGATGAAGCCATGGATCACCCGGCTCGGATTCATCATAGAACCACCCATTAAATGTCCTCATCCTTATCTCCTCGAAAGGAATCCTTTTTGGATCATCTATGCTCACTTTTTTGGTGGAGATCAAGCCAAAGTCTTTGTCAAAAGGTTTGTCCATTGGAGATTCTTCTTCTTGGACCCTTTGTTGTGGTTCCTCAATGTTCGATTTTTGTTTCTCCTTAGACTCTTCCTTATTGACTTCTTTCTTGGCCATGGAGATTGTTGGGCCCGGATCCGGCCCATTAGTTACGGACCCTGCAGAGGAAGCTCAACCTGTGATTAAGGCCTTGTAAAGAAATGATCGATTAGAGGAAGGCCCAAACTCATTCCATCGAAGGCTGATTCACCTGAAGAAAAGGCAAAGAAGGAGCCTAGAGCTCTTGACGAAACTAAAGAGGTTCAGGTCTCCCCACAACAAAAAGCTAGTGGAAACAGATCCCGGAAAAAGGAGCGATGTCGTAGACTTGGTCATGCGAGCTGTTGGGTATTCCGGAAGATCAGGAGGAAATCACGATATCGTTGCAACAACATTATAGGGAGGGAGAAGCTATTTAAGAGGAGGAGGAGGCGAACAAGAGTCTTCTTCAACTCATCTTTAACCTAGATACACTTAGACATTTTCGATAAACCTTTGTATTGAACCATTCACTGAAAGATATATTCTGATACCTCTTTCAATACTTTAGTCGTTGTTTCAAACCTCTTTGTATCTGTTACTTCGATTATTAATTTCAATAAAGATAGCATTCGTTCAACAAAGCTCTTATGGGATTCAACCCACATAATCTCTCCCTAACCTAAACCTATTCACAAAATCTAAGAAGTGAGTTTAATCCCTCACATTTGGCGCCGTCTGTGGGGACAAGATAACTGAATCCCTTACTCCTTAGCTTGAGGGTGAAGCCTACCGATCAGGGAATGAACCCATCTGACCCTGGTTCAACGAATCAGAGCTATGGCTCACAGAATGATGGAGCCTCCAATCTCCCTTCCACGGAGCCTCGACGTCTTGATCACCGTTCTGAGCAATAGCCTTCGGCTGATGCTCAACCCGATTAGATCACCACCGAAATAACCAATCAAGGACTTTCTGGTGGTAACAACTCAGGGCTATCAGCCCTCGAAAACCCCCAGCGACATCTCCCTGTAGTCTCCTTACCACAAGTACCTGCTCCGAATCAAGCGGAGGCTCAACTCTTCTATATCCGCTGAATGATGATGCAGCTAGTGGACAGAGCTCAGGAAAATGAGCGCATAATGCAACAACTTGCCTCCCGACAACAAAAGTTCGAGGAGGTGACGAGGTCTCTGACCACATAAACCCAACCCTCGCAACGACAGGGCTCGGGAGTCACTTTCCGAGACCTAACAATTGACCCCTCATTTCCTCGAGGACGCTTGGAGTTTACTCCTAACAACGTGTTTCCGAATGGGCATGGACCTGTTTTCTAGACACCTCTTGTTGGGACAGTCCTTGCGCTTAAACCTCCGGTGACCAGCGCTATGGGAACTAATGTAGTAACGACTATCTCAATTCCAGATCGGGTTCCTGATCAGAGCACCCGTTTGCCTCCACCGCCACCTGTTTTTAGATCAGGAGGAGGTACATCCATTCCATCTGGGGGCATAACTTCAGCCTCGGTGTATGAAGCCCGAGACCTGACCCCAGATCTGGAAGCTCACCGAAGAGCGGAAGCTATTTCTACAGCCTATCCTAGCCTTCTCATAGACCTCGCACATCAGACCGACCCAGGAACCAGGGAGCAACTCAGCTCACCAGCTACCTGGGAGGGTGACCGAGCTTGGCTCCACCGAGAACTTGCTCGCCAGACATCTAATAGCGACCCAGCCGTCCTTCCTTTAGAAGGACCTGAAGCCATCCGTAGATACATGGAACAAACCCATGCAGCTCTCCAGAAGCTGAACGCTTAGGTCCACAAGGCCACGAGCTCAGCTCCCGAAATCGAGAGCTTGATTGAGGAGACCCGTGGTACTCCATTCACGGAAAGAATAGCCAACTCTTATATAAGAGACACCAAAAAAATTAGGATCCCCGAGTATGATGGGATCAGACTCGAGGGCTCATTTAAGAGCCTTCCAATTGGCAATCGTGAAAGCCCATTTCACAAAAGAAGAATGTGAAGCAGGTTACTGCAGAACATTCACCGAGAACCTGGTCGGAACAGGTCTCGAATGGTTTTCAGGCCTCAAGCCAAACTCAATAGATAGCTTTGACCAGTTGACGAACGCTTTTATGAAACAATACTCGACTCACATCCAGAAACAAGCTTCAGAGGCTGACCTTTGGAAAGTCAGACAAGGAATGGGAGACTCGCTACGTGTTTACATAGAAAAGTTCAGAGCTATAAGATCCAAGCTCTCGAATCCCAAGGACCAGGTCGCTATTAAGGCCCTTAGAAAAGGTCTATGGTACCAATCCGAGTTTTGGTCAGAATTAACAATCAATCCACCCCCGACTATCGATGATGCTCTTCACAAAGCATCTAGATACATTACTTTGGAGGAAGAAAACGGCTGCGTTGGATAAAATCCATAAGAAGCCTCACAATTCCCCTAAAAGCAATGTTCCGTAAGGAAAGGCACCTCCTAAAAAGGGCAACTTCCGAAACAGTCAAACCCAGGGAGAGGATTCTTATGCAGTAGAGGAAGCACAACAGGAGAAACCTGTTGCCGCAACAAGCAGGGCACCCTGGTTTAAAGCCTACGATGAGAACAAATTTTGTTCTTATCACGGCAGGAAGGGCCATTCCACTGAGGAATGCTGGGATCTCCAACGGCAGCTAGCTGCTAAGTTTGCCTCCGGCGAAATAAAAGTAATTGTGAGATCTAACCCTCATAATTTGGGGCTGACTGTGGGGACTGTTTAATCGAATCCTTGACTCTGATAGCTAAGAAGATGGATCCAGCTAACGGTGGCCTGAATCGACCTGAATCCTCGCCACTGGCACCGAACAATAGCTCGCCGACCCATGGGGGCTCTGGATTCCCAAAACCTCGCCGTTCCACTCCTCCGAACGAGCCTTCTGCGACTGCAGGAGGTCGATCGAAACCTGCTGTTTCCCGGTTGGCCCCCCCGAAGGCTACCTGATGACCTTGCTCCGAGATATCAAACGCTTAGAGAATCTGATCATAATCTCTTCGGATCACAGCTTTCGGCTTCGGCCGCGAGTCAGGTTTCGGATTAGCTTTCCGAAATCAGACAGATGATGCTACAGCTAGTGAGCCGAACCCAGGAAAACGAACGGTTGGTTCACCAGCTCGCTTCCGACAGCAACAGATCGAGCAGGGGATGAGATCGCTGGTACACTCGTCTCAGCCGTCGAATAGGAGAGGTATGGGGGTGACCTTCCGAGATCTCCTCGATGATCCGTCTTTCCCCCGAGGACGTCTTGAGTTCTCTCCCGGTCGCACGGTGCCTGAAAGGGAGGAGCCTCTCACAGAAACTATTCTGGCACCTGAACCATTAGCAACCGTGGCAATGGCAATAGGATGAAGCTTAGTGAGCACGAGCTCGGGACCTGGTCAGATCTCGCGACAGGTATCGGAACAAAGACGCGATCTGCCTCCTCCGCCACCAATACCTGGGCCCACTGATCGCGATCCGATCCCAGTTAGTGGAAGGACCTAATCCTATGCAGCCTTCGAATATAGCCAACCCGCTATCTCGGAGGCTCGACAGAGAACAAGACCTGTAGATGTAATCCACCCAGGTTCCTTGGTCGATCACGCTAGGCAAAACAGTCCTAGGGGCCGAGAAAGACCCGGATCCCCAGGAACCTGGGGCCCAAATCATAAGTGGGCCCAACGACAACCCCCCGAGCGGGCCTCTGTTTACATTTATGACACCCTTCGTGTAGATAGCCCTGACGTTATCTGAAGGTACATGGAAAAAACGCATGCAGCCCTTCAAAAGCTAAATGTACAGGTCCATAAGGCCAAAAGCTCAGCACCCGAAATCGAAAGCATAATAGAGGAAACTCGAGGGACCCCGTTTACGAACAGAATAACTAACTCTTACATAAGAGATACAAGAAAAATCCGAATCCCCGAGTTCGACGGAACCTCAGACCCTCAGGCCCTCCTGAGAGCCTTCAGGTTAGCCATCGTTAAGGCTCACTTCACCCGCGAAGAGTGCGAGGCTGGCTATTGCCGAATTTTCGCCGAAAACCTAACAGGCACAACCCTCGAATGGTTCTCAGGTCTCAAGCCAAATTCGATCGATAGCTTCGATCAGCTAACCAGTGCTTTCGTAAAATAGTACTTGACTCACATTCGGAAGCAGGCCTCTGAAGCAGACATGTGGAAGATTTGACAAGGAGTAGGGGACACGCTCCGCGTCTACATAGAAAATTTTAGGGCTGTCAGAACTAAGCTTTCAAATCCTAATGACCAGGTCGCTATCAAAGCACTCCGAAGAGGGCTTTGGTCTCGTTCAGAGTTATGGTCGGAGCTTATTATCAACCCTCCGCCAACGATAGACGATGTTCTCCATAGAGCGTCCCGGTTTATTACTCTCGAAGAAGAGACTGCTGCGATGGATAAAATCCATAAGAAGCCGCAAACCTATTCAAAAACTGACCCTCAAGAAGCGAGAGGAAAGTCTAAGAAAGGTAACTTCCGTAGCAACCAGACTCAGGGGGAACGAGCCCCAGGAAGACAAACTTGTCGCAACAACGGGCAGAGCCCTCTAGACTAAGTCATTCGATGAAAACAAATTTTGTACATACCACGAGAGGAAAGGACACTTGACAGAAGAGTGTTGGGACCTCCAAAGACAGCTGGCAACCAAGTTTGCTGCCGGCGAAATAAAAGACGTGGACCTGAGGAAGCAACCGCCTTTCCAAAAGAGAACACCGCGCGAAGCCTCCCTAAAACGGAGCAGGTCTCCTGAAAAGGAAACTGATTCGCCGCCTCCGGTTCCGAAGAGAAGGATCGACATGATCCTCAGAAAATTTCTAGAAGGAAAGAGCCTTCGTACGGAGGCTCCGAAACCTCGCCCAGAAGGCACGGTGGCTGCCTTATTCGAGAAAACATCACACCAACAGCTCTCTAACTTCAGAGTAGACTACATTCTGGGAGGGTCGGATATCTGCCGAGAGTCCGTGAACTCAATCAAAGGCCACCTACGGAAGGCTGAATCTAGTTCTCGGCCAAGACCATCTGGACAAGAGTCGAATACCAAAATCTCCTTCTGGGAAAGCGAAACCTTAGAACTCGACCAGCCACACGACGACGCATTAGTCCTAACTCTTAATGTGGCGTGATACGAAGTACCCAAAATAATGGTTGACACCGGAAGATCTGTAGACCTCATATTCTACAACGCTTTGAAAGGTATGGAGATCGACGATTACGAAATCTCCGGCCAGAAGGCTAACCTCGTAGGCTTCTCCGAGGAAACTATTACTTGCCTAGGAACCATAAAACTCCCAGTGATAGCTGGAGGAGTTATGAAATTGGTTAACTTTGTGGTAATCGACAAACCAGCCCAATTTCATGCAATACTCGGGAGACCGTGGATTCATAAGATGTGAGCCGTAGCCTCAACATATCACCAATGTGTGAAATTCCTAACCCCAACAGGGGTAGTCACCGTACAAGGCAGCCAGAAAATATCAAGAGTTTGCTACCTAGGAGGGTTCCAAATCATAAAGGAATCCCCTCAATAGCAATTATAGATCCGAGAACAGCAGGAGATGCAGCAAAACATTCGAGGTCCCCCACAGAACCTCACCGAATAAGTTTGCATCGATCCCACTTGCCCCGAAAAATGTGTCCGTATTGGGTTGAAGTTACCTGCCAACGTCAAAGACAAACTCATACGTTTCCTCGCAGAGAACGTCCGAACCTTCGCCTTGACAACCAGCGACATGAAGGGAATCGACCCACAGGTAACGACACATAAACTAAACGTAGACCCAATGTTTAAACATGTAAAGCAAAAAAGGCGTAAACTCGGCCTCGAAAAGGCTCAAGCAGTCAACGATGACGTCAACCGACTAATGAAAGCAGACGCTATCAGAGAAGTCCACTATCCTGACTGGCTAGCCAACCCAGTGGTTGTCAAAAAGAAAAATGGGAAGTGGAGGACCTGTGTAGATTTCACAGACTTAAACAAAGCATGTTCAAAGGACAGTTTCCCACTACCCCACATCGACCGGCTAGTCGAGGCCACCGCAGGCCATCATTTATTATCCTTTATGAACGCTTTCTCGGGATATAATCAGATAATGATGGACCCGGATGACCAATAAAAAACCGCTTTTATAACAGAACGTGGTATTTAGTGCTATAAAGTTATGCCGTTCGAAATGAAAAATGCCGGAGCCACTTATCAGAGGCTCGTGAACAAAATGTTCGCCAGAAAACTGGGAGAAACAATGGAAGTCTATATAGACGACATGCTCGTTAAGTCCGCCAACGGGGACGACAATGTCAATCACCTCAAAGAGTGCTTCGTTATCCTCATCAAATACGACATGAAACTCAATCCTGCTAAGTGTACCTTCGGGGTACCTTCCGGGGAGTTTCTCGAGTACCTCGTCATAGAGCGAGGAATCAAAGCTAACCCGAACCAGATAGCTACTTTCCTAGAAATGTCGTCGCCAAGAAGAACCAGGGAAGTGCAAAGGCTGACAGGACAGATCGCTGCATTGAATCGATTCATCTCGCGATCCACCGATAAATGTCTTCGTTTCTATAAACTCCTGCGAAACAACAATAAGTTCCTATGGTACGAAGAATGCGAAGAAGCCTTCAGGTAGCTTAAAGCCTACATGTCCCAGCCTACGATCCTCTCCAAACCCGTCGAAGGAGAACATTTGTACCTTTATATCGCTACTTCCCCAGCAGCGGTAAGCGGAGTGCTGGTAAGGGAGAAACAGAATGAGCAGAAACCTGTTTATTATACCAGCAAGAGTCTCATACACGCCAAAACACGATTTTCGGCTATGGAGAAACTACCCCTGGCAGTCGTCACAGCATCCAGGAAACTCCGCCCGTATTTCCAGTCACAATCGATAGTCGTAATGACATCTCAGCCTTTGCGCTCGATACTGCACAGCCCCAGCCAATAAGGACGCCTAGCTTAGTGGGCCATAGAGCTCAGTGAATACGACATCGAATATCGGCCAAGAACGGGGCTAAAGCCCAAGTTCTAGCTGACTTTGTCATTGAGCTAGCCACCTAATACGTAGACACAGGCTCCATAGTCCCGAAGTGGACACTCCACGTTGACGGAGCCTCCTCAAAACAAGGATCCAGGATTGGCCTGAGGTTGGCCTCCTCAACAGGAGAGGTCATAGAACAGTCCTACAGATTAGGCTTCAACGCCTCCAATATTGAGGCTGAATACAAAGCATTGATTGTTGGTTTGAAGCTCGCAGTAGGACTCAGGATCCGAGAGTTGAATGCTTACAGCGACTCTCAATTGGTAGCTAGCCAATTTCATGGAGAATACGAAATAAGGGAAGAGCGAATGGGGGCATACCTAGAGGTTGTACAGAACCTCGCTCAACAATTCGAAAAATTCGAACTTACGAGGACCCCACGCGGGGAAAACTCCTCCGCCGACGCCTTAGCCGCGCTAGCATCAACCTCCGACCCTCTCGTCAAAAGAATAATATCCGTGGAAGGTATAGACAAGCCCAACATTGACATAGCGATAAAAGACGTGATTAAATCTAATCCAAAAGAACTCAAAGAGGAGGCTCGACCCCTAGGAATAGCTACCGCAGCTATCCAACACAGTTCCCTCATTCAAATCTTCACCACATTTTGGTTCCCAAAAACGAAAATTCGTAATGTCAAAGGCGAGCTTCTGGGGGCACAGACCAGGTTCGCAGGTCAAATATTTGCGCTGCTACCAACCTCGAAAACGACACTCCTCCCGAGAACAGCCCACATACAATTTCCGGGGGCACGCCTCAAAGTTCCGAACTAAATAGCAATACAGAAGGTATTCCTGAGAACAGAGCCTCCGAGGATTCTGATTCTCAGAATACCTCTGGGGGCACGATCCCGACTCAAGAAGAGTTAGGGAACGATCTAGAACCCGAACCACCGCAAGCTACTACTCCATCCTTCCATGATAAAGTACTCGAAAGGTTGGATTGCCGAATCCTAATTATGCAATACNAACCCCCCCCCCCCCCCCAAAAAAAAAGTGGGAAGCATGAAAACTCAAGGCATTAAGTGCAAGGTATTGCATAATCGAACCCAATCTCTACAAACGAAGCATCTCAGGACCATACCTCAGATGTGTCCATGGCCTTGACGCTCTCAAACTTATGGCTGAAGTGCATGAAGGCTCATGTGGAAATAACTCCGGAGGTCGGGCATTAATCATTCGAATTAAGAGACTAGGCTATTTTTGGCCAACTATAGTCGCAGATTGCGAAACCTACTCCGCCCAATGTAAAAAATGTCAAAGGCACGCACCGATCATCCATCACCCGACCGATAAGCTATCTTCGGTATCAGCGCCATATCCATTTATGAGATGATCCATGGATGTCATCGGTCCTTTCGTACCTTCTGGCGGAAAGCGGAAGCTACGTTCCGTATTAGTTTTAACTGACTACTTTACGAAATGGATCGAGGCAGAGGCCCTCCAGCAAGTCACAAGGGTCGCGGTGGAAGCCTTCGTTTGGCGAGATATCATATGTCGCCATGGAGTTCCGTACGAAATTGTCACTGACAACGGAACGCAGTTCACATCTGACGATTTCAGAGCATTCTGCGACACTTGGAACATACGCCTCACCACTTCCGCTCTGAGGTACCCTCAAGGGAATGGTCATGCTGAGGCTGCTAATAAGTCAGTTTTAGCCAACCTCAAAAAGCGTCTCGGAACCTCAAAAAAGTCTTGGGCCGACAGATTGCCGGAAGTCTTGTGGGCATGTCGAACAACCCCACGAAGGGCAACTGAAGAGACTCCTTTCTCCTTAGCTTATGGGATGGAAGCCGTTGTCCCCGCCGAGATCGCCGTAGGAAGCCTCCGGCGGAGCCTATGCACCTCGAACCCGGAAACCAACGACCAATTACTCTTGGACAATCTTGACTTGATCAAGGAACGACGAGACCAAACCTTCGCCCGCATTCAAAACTACCAACAGGCAATGGCACGACACTAAAACTCTAAGGTAAAGCCACGAAGATTCGGGATTGGCGACCTCGTATTACGAAAAGTATTCGAAAATACCAAAGAGCGAGGCGCCGAAAAACTCGGGAATAATTGGGAAGGCCCGTACCGAATCACCCACGTTGTGAGACTCGGCGTCTATAAGCTCACAAAGGTTCGAACCGTGGTACCTGAGATACGATCATGGAACGCCATGAATCTTAAGAAATACTATCATTAAGTACTCAAAAAATCGAACTACCTTAGGCTTGATCCCCTGACGGGGTACATAGGCAACTCCTCCCACGAGCGCAACCCCATTCCATAAAAGAAAACCATTAATTGGGTTGGTCAGGTGCCTCACAACCGTGTACCTGACTCCTGAGTCACAACGTATCCACATAATTCGACCTCAAGCGTCATTACTTAAACCACTCACAATAAAATCAGGTTCCTAGAAACCTCAAAATCGACAAAGGTCTTAAAATCCTATCAAATAAAATCAGGTTCGTAGAAACCTCAAAATCGACAAAGGTCTTGAAATCCTATCAAATAAAATCAGGTTCCTAGAAATCTCAAAATCGACAAAGGTCTTGAAATCTTATCAAATAAAATCAGGTTCCTAGAAACCTCAAAATCGACAAAGGTCTTGAAATCCTATCAAATAAATCAGGTTCCTAGAAATCTCAAAATCGACAAAGGTCTTGAAATCTTATCAAATAAAATCAGGTTCCTAGAAACCTCAAAATCGACAAAGGTCTTGAAATCCTATCAAATAAATCAGGTTCCTAGAAATCTCAAAATCGACAAAGGTCTTGAAATCTTATCAAATAAAATCAGGTTCCTAGAAACCTCAAAATCGACAAAGGTCTTGAAATCCTATCAAATAAATCAGGTTCCTAGAAATCTCAAAATCGACAAAGGTCTTGAAATCCTATCAAATAAAATCAGGTTCCTAGAAACCTCAAAATCGACAAAGGTCTTGAAATCCTATAAAATCAGGTTCCTAGAAACCTAAAATCGACAAAGGTCTTGAAATCCTATCAAATAAAATCAGGTTCCTGGAAACCTCAAAAATTAAGAAGGGTCCCGAAACCCTATATAAAAATACCAGGTTCCTAGAAACCTAAACAAGGAGCGCTGAGATTCTGCCAATCAAAACCAAGTGCTCAAGAAACCCGACAACTTTCCAGGTTTCGTAACCCTATCAAACAAATCACTCAGGCTCCGAGAAACTTTAGCATGCAAGGTTTTGTCAGAGTTCATAGAGACTAAGTCATATCCAGTTTAAGGGCCCTAGGCCCCCTCTTTGACACCTTTGAAGCCGGATCCCTACCGGAGCCTTAGAAAGGCATGAATAGAGTGGTTTAGACCACCCAAATGGAACTAGAAGCCTTACAGGCACCCGAACCGTCTCAAAAGTTTAACGAATAGCTTTCCTAACTGAGCAGATTAAGGGACGCATATTAAGTCGTAGATCCGATAGAGACTAATCATGTTTAAAAACAAAAGAATATAACAACCCAAGATACTTAATAAATGCATTCGAATGCACCAAAAGGTCTAAGAGTTTAAAAGCCTCTCCAGGCTCCAAGATCCACGAGTTTAAAGGCCTCTCCAGGCTCCGGATTCACAAGTTTAAAAGCCTCTTCAGGCATCAGACAAAGTACTTAAGAAAAAAATAAAAAGAGAAAGGAGCCTCACATGGCCCAGTAACCTAATAGAGCTAGAGAGCATGACAACCCATCAAACACCATGGTCCCTCGCAACCTGGACCTCACTCCCATCAACGGCTTGCTCAGGGGGCTCACTGATCATCGAAACCTCTTGCCCAGCCTCTTTATTAACTTGGTCCTGCACAGGCAGGTCCTGAGTGATCACATCCATAGGCTCCGAGCTCTCAGACAGCTGGGGAAGAGGAAGCTTCGAAATAGAAAAATTAGAAACCAAAGACTTATCATAATTTTCAACAACAGAAGGAAGAAAGGCCAACAAACGACCATGCTCCTCCTGGACACTTCTAATCTCCTTTGAGATGAGACCCGCCAAGAGCTCTATGTTAGCCTGAACTTCCTGAGCGTAGATCTCGACAGAGACGTCATCTCCCTTCTTCTGGAACTTCTCCTTAATAGATACCAGAATCTACTCATAAGCTCCGATCACCTCCTTTTTACCCGCTCTTACAGCCCACCTGACCTCAGCATCCTTGTTTGAAACAAGGTCCTTATTGGCTAAGATAAGTTCATTAACCTACGCATCAGCTGTCTTCTTCGCACTTTCGAGTGCCAGGATCTTGTTGCCTTTGACCTTGAGATCCAGGGAGAGGTCAACTACCTTCCCTTCGCGAGTCTCTAGCTGAGACATCATCTCCCGCACCTGGGCTTGCAACTTTAGAACATCGGACCTAGACTGAGTCAGAGAATTTTTGTTGTCTTGAAAAGCAACTCTAACATCCTTGAGCTCACGGGCGTCAGGGAAGTCCTCAAATAGGTTCTCATAGCCGACTGTAGAATGGTTGATCGCGCTAGCCAACTAAATGGCAAAATAAGTCAGAAAAAGTTAATGCCTCAAGGAAATAGCAGAGTAAAAATTGTTTACCTGACAAAGATGATAAGACACATCCAGGTAACTTGCTTTGTTCCTCAAACCGTTGATAGCTGGAAATGGGGACCCTGGCTACTTCATGTGACGCATCAGAGTGGCCAGCCCTCAGTTGTCATCAAGCACCGAGCCTAGACCGGAGTGAGTGAAGCTCTAGGCACCCTGACCACCCCTAGAGGAAGAAGAGGAAGTTATGGCCGCCCTGTCCCTAGAGCTGGAACGTACCCTCCTTGCGGAGGGACGGCCAGAGTCCTTGCTACCTCTCGAAACACGAGGGCTGGCAGCATTATCCCCAGGGATCACAACTTCTTTCCCCCTAGGGTCAGAATGGTCTGCGCCTGAGGTATCAATTTCTATGCTCTACCTCTGGACAGAGGGGGCATTGTGAATGGTTGTGATTGGGATAGCCACTTGCGGAGGTTTAGATGAACCGTCATCAAGCATCTCTCTAATTGAGTCGCGAAAGGAACCAGCAGGGACCTTGTCACTTAGGCTCCCTTTTGAATGAGAACCGCTAGAGGTCCTCATTTGGCGGGACCTAGCATCTTTTTGACAGTTTCTGAGGTGCTGGCTTCTGTAGAGATATCGACAGGGGACTGATCTTCAGACACTCGACACCAAAAAGAAAATTGTCACTAAAAGGAAAAGAAATGACCACAATGGTAGACAGGGAGGTTTGCTACTAAGAAAGCCTACCTTCGAGTTGGTTCATAGGAATTGGTCAGGATACGTAATCCTATAGTCCTCGGGAAACCTGGCCTTACGGATCCTCAAATAAGGAAAATCTGACCAGTTAAGAGGTCACTGTTTCAGTCTCCTAACCAGGGCTCTAGCTATCTTGAGGGAGGCGTTCTGAGGGTCTGTAGTGCCTGGAAAACAATAATAATCACACATTAGAGATATAATATCTAGGAAACGAAATATCAGGAGGGTAAGAGCAACCCTAACTGATCAAACGGACCTAGGAGGTAAGCAATGAGCGACCCTCAGGGACCGTAGAAGGGTCAACTTTCGCGAAGAAGAATTTTTTTCGCCAAAATTCGTCATTAACAAAAAAGGAGAAAATCCCATGACCCGGGCGAGCCGCGAGGTAATAGGTACCACCGGCTCCTTTAGTAGGGTTACTCTCTTTGATCATGTAAAGATTAACTAATTCTTCGATACAAAATTCGATTCCCTCCTCTCTAGATCTTGTGATAAGACCCATAACTACTCGAATAACAGAGGGGCAAAGCTGGGGGAGAGCTAGACCATAGCGGTCGAGAAGATCTAACAAAAGAGAAGGGAGAGGAAATTAGAGATGGCATTTTAAAATATACTGCTCATGGACACAAAACCACCCTTCCGGCGCATGCTCCGGGTTCTCTAGAGGCGAAGGGACCAGCATCAGGTTCTTTGGAGCACTAGCCTTCACTATCATGTTACATACCTCTTGATCAGTAAGAGAGGAAGGCTGGTGGGGCCCAAAGGCGACATCTCCGGAATTGGTCAAGGTAAGAGCCCTAGAGACCATCTCCGTCTTGATAGCCACGGCGGCAGCTCCATCGATTATGGAAAGCTTCGTTTGTTTGCGTGTACGAGCTTCTCATGGAGCCTTACAGCCTCCAACCTTGTCTTTGTCCTTACCGATTAAAAGGAAAAGAAAGGAGATAGAAAAGAAACAGCTAAAGGGTTTCTAAAAGGGAGAGTTTCTTAAGGAACTAACCAGAATGAGATCAGAGAAAAGCAAAAACAGTATTAAAAGAAGAAGAGGAAACAAAACGACGAGATTAAAGAAAAATGGAAAAGGGAAGAGAGGTTACCTTGGTGATCGTGCAAGTGGCGTATGGAGATAGAAGTGGTGCAGTTAATGATGACTTTATATATATCACCTCAAGTCTTTTCGAAACCCAAGTGTAACCCTTTGGTTCCCTCACAGCAGCAACCGTTGGATCTAATCTGTTTGATCTCAGCCTTTAGATTAAGGGGGATTGAATATTTAATAAGGAATTGGAGATATCTTTGGCGGGATTTCTTCTAAAGGAAGGAGTTACACGTCTCGGCTCATGGTTGATACCGGAAGCTCTGTCAATCTTATTTTCTATAATGCCCTAAAAGGTATGGAAATAAACGACTACGAAATTAATGGCCAGAAGGCTAACCTAGTCGGTTTCTCCAGAGAAACAGCCACCTCCTTAGGAACTATCAAACTCCCAGTCATAGCTAGCGGAGTCATGAAAATGATCAACTTCGTGGTTATTGGCAGACCAGCTCCATTTTTCACGCGATCCTGGGAAGACCCTTGATCCATAAAATGAGAGCAGTAGCTTCTACTTATCACCAGTGTGTGAAATTCCCGACACCTCGAAGGGGTGGCTATAATAGGGGGTAGCCAAAAGATCTCCAGGATTTACTATCTCGGAGGATTCCAAATCCTTAAAGAATCACCCCAATAGCAATTACAGATCCAGGAGAATTGTGAGATGCAACAAAATATGAGAGGTCCGCCTCGGAACCTCACCGAACTAGTGAGCATCGACGACTCTAATCCTGAAAAGCAAGTAAGCATCGGGTCTGAACTACCTCCCGAAACTAAGAAGAAGCTCCTTGAGTTCCTCAAAAGTAATGTCCGGACCTTTGCATGGTCAACCAGTGACATGAAAGGCATTGATCCGCATATTACGACCCATAAACTCAACGTGGATCCCATTTTCAAACCGATCTGTGTAAGCTAGGTCTAAAGGCTCAAGCTGTTAACGACGAGGTTGATCGACTTACGAAAGTTGGCTCTATTCGAGGGTACACTATCCTGATTGGCTAGCTAACCCCGTAGTGGTTAAAAAGAAGAATGGAAAGTGGAGAATCTGTTTCGATTTTACCGATCTGAACAAAGCATGTCCAAAGGACAGCTTTCTGCTACCTCACATCGATCGTTTAGTTGAGGCCACAGCTGGCCATCAACTTCTATCTTTTATGGACGCTTTCTCGGGGTACAATCAGATCGTCATGGACCCCAAAGATCAAGAAAGAACGGCGTTCATAACCGAACGCGGAACCTACTACTATAAGGTAATGCCATTCGGTTTAAAGAATACAGGAGCCACCTATCAAAGGCTCGTGCACAAAATGTTCGCCGGGCAGCTCGCAAAAACCATGGAGGTCTATATCGATGACATGTTAGTCAAATCCTCAGTCAGAGAAGATCACGTCTCCCACTTGAAGGAGTGCTTCTGTATCCTCAAAAAATACGACATGAAGCTCAACTCCGCTAAGTGTACCTTCGGGGTACCTTCAGGCGAATTTCTTGGCTACTTAGTAACCGAAAGAGGTATCGAAGCCAACCCGAAGCAAATAGTAACCTTTATGGAAATGTCGTCACCTAAGACCACCAGAGAGGTGCAAAGGCTAACTGGACGAATCGCAGCTTTAAATCAATTCATATCCAGGTCCACCGACAAATGCCTCCCATTCTATAAACTTCTAAAGAATAATAAGAAGTTTTTATGGGATGAAAAATGCGAGGAAGCCTTCAAACAATTGAAAGCTTACCTCTCCGAACCTCCGATTTTGTCCAAGCCAGTAATGGGGGAACCACTGTATTTATACGTCGCCGTATCTTCAGCAGCAGTTAGCGGCCTACTAGTACAAGAAGAACAAAACGAGCAGAGACCTGTCTATTATACTACCAAAAGCCTAATAGATGCCGAAACAAGGTACCCTGCAATGGAAAAACTAGCTCTGGCAGTTGTAACAGTTGCCAGAAAGTTACGACCCTATTTCCAGTCGCATTCAATCATCGTATTGACTTCACAGCCATTGCGCACGGTTCTGCATAGCCCTAGCCAATCACGGCGATTAGCTAAATGGGCCATAGAGCTCAGCGAATATGACATCGAGTATAGACCTCGAACAACGGCAAAAGCTCAAGTCCCTCCAGACTTTGTCATTGAGGTAGCATCTGAGCACTTAGATGCAGAGTCAGTAGCTCCTAAATGGAGCCTACATGTTGATGGGGCCTCGTCAAGACAAGGTTCTGGGATCGGCCTAAGACTGACCTCTTCAGCTGGTGAAACCATCGAGCAGTCCTACAAGCTTTACAGGCTTGGTTTCAATGCCTCTAACAATGAGGCCGAATACCAAGCACTCATCGTAGGGTTAAAACTGGCTTTAAGCCTCAGAATCCGATAGCTAAGCGCTTATAGCGACTCGCAGCTAGTAGCTAGCCAATTCCACGGGGAATATGAAAAAAGGGATGAAAGAATGGGGGCATATATCAAGGTTGTCCAAAACCTCACTAAATAGTTCAATAAATTTGAGCTAACAGGGATTCCACGAGGAGAAAACACCTCAGGATACGCTTTGGCAGCCTTAGGCTTGACATCCGATCCCCTTGTAAAACGAGTCATACATGTTGAAGGCATCGAAAAACCTAGTATCGATTTAGCTATTAAAGCTGAAATTGATCGTGAACCGAGAGAACAACAGGAGAGTAGCTGTCCCGAGATGGTGGCAACTGTAGCCTGATGTATTCACATTTTATCGGTTTTCAATACGGTTTTTGTACGAGAATT
>OVAN01007599.1:0-19414 GCA_900406275.1 Anastatica hierochuntica | reverse complement strand
TTAAAACTTGAAATTGAGTTAATCATTAGCGAAACTTAGCCCTCATCAAGTAGTTCATTAGTTAGGTTTGTAGGCTTCTCAAAGAGATCATGTTATCAAGAGGTGCTAGTATTTGATTAGGGATTCATATAGTCTTTGTCTTGGGGTATCTTTATGCTTGATTACACCATTAGCACATCTAGTAGTCTGTCTATAAGTAGATTGTCATTCCAAAAGTTTGTTAAATCACTTGAACTAAATCTTTGAGAAGTTGGGTTCAAGGAGGCTTCAAAAGTAGATAGCCTTGGCTCATTGAACTTATCATAACATTTGTCCATTTAATGCATGCTAATTTATTTCAAGGGCATATGAAAGTCTAGGTCATTTGATATTTAGCATAGAATCCCGAACCTCGAAAGTGGAGAGGATCTAAATTAGTGTTTTCGAGTTCTAGTCGTTGCTTAATTCCAATCCCTAAACAAATCAGTTTTCTATATGATGCATGATTCTCTGCAAATGTCCTAAGTTCCTAACGCTTTTTCACATTGATTTACATCATTTTAATTATTTTAAGTTGTTATCTTTTACTTTTAAATTCACCAAACAACTTTTTTATTTTCTGTTTTAGCTCAAATCAATCCAGAAGTTCGTAGTGTAAGATCTTAGTCCTCGTGGGACCGATAACCTGAAGTACTTCAACTACGTTGTTCACTTGCAACAGTAGTGTCTTTTTGGGTTAAACTTGATACGCTATCAACGGTTGCATGACGTTCCGACTCCCAGGATAAAACTGCATAACTCTTATGATTTGCACCATCCAAAATTATAAGCTCTTGAACCATTATTTATGTTGTACTCTCATAGAGAAAAAAATGAGAATAAAGGAAGTCAATGATCCTAATCACTAAAATTCGTTATCAAAAGAAGATAAGAGATTGTGCATAAAATAGAATGAGAGAACACTAAGAAGAAACTCTCTTTTATGTTTTTTTGTTAGTGGAGTAGTGCCATCAATTAAGGCACTAATTGAGATAGTGGCTTCACCACTAAAGATAAGCCTTAAAACGTGGAAAGAGAGGTTCTAATGTGAAAATTAGTTCTTAGACCGCAATTCCATTTATCTGAATCGCACCTAAACCAAACCTGGTCTCGAATAAAACTCGACTCAAACCGTTGCGCTCGTATGGTTTAACATGAATACACTCTTCTCTCTTATACACCATAGCGTACATAAGATTTTTATATCTCCATTTCTCATTCAACCGAACTCTAATTTTGACATGTGAGTACACTATGTCATAGTGGTCACTCTGCCATAATTATGTTCCAACTATCCCCATGTGAATAGAAATGATTCTAAGCAAATGAAGACTCGATCAAAAGACTTTTGAGAGTACAATCGAAAAGTCCTCTACATATGAGTTGGTAAAAGTTTTCAGCCTTGAACCAATCATTATGAATAAATATCGTGTTTACTCGGTTAGATGCTGAACATGGTGTCTTGAACCATCGGGCTTTGTTGTAAACCGAGACAATAATTATCACACAGTTTCATTTTCTTACAGAACTAGGTTCTTTATTGTATTCATTTTGGCTGTGAACATGTCTGGTATTTCATGAGTGAACTTATAGAATATAGTCTTTCCTTCTTTCTCGTAAAGTGACCCAATTTCACATTCATTAGGTGATCTACCATGAGCTTTGTTGAAAGAAGTATCCTGCAATACTCCACTTGTATCTCAAAAATTTGAACTCAAATCATTAAAAAGCAACACTTATCCTTAAAACATATAGGTAACATTTTTTATCATCCTAAAAACAGGATAGAGATTTTAGTCTTAGAATGCTCTTAGCAGGATTAATTTGATTTAGTTGTCTCTTTGAACCCACATATTGGGATCTCTATCCATGTTCCATGTTGGTGGGGTTTCCATCAAACTCATTCTTTAAGTCATCATCTTTATACTCATTACGCTTGATGATTTTATAACTTGATCTCGTGATAAACCTTTAGTAAATAGATCCACTAGGTTATCGAAAGATTTAATAAACAATTTGAGATAAGTCGTTTAATTGTTTTATATCGTCTTCTTAAAAGACATTGAATTTTTAGGAGATGGGATCGCAACTTTAGCCGAGAACCCCCACACTTTTAAGTATTTGTAGTAAAATACTTTATTTCCAAGTGTGTATAAAATGTCTTGTCAATGGTTTTATGTGGTAAGCAACTCTTCCACAACACATTTTTTTGACCAACTAAGAAACTTGTCGATTTTATATTGATGGGTAAAGGCAGTTTTCCAAACATTACCTTACCATGTATAACTATTTTCAATAGCTTACGTTTTAAATTTATTTTGCACAAGTTATGCAATAAAACAGTTGTGCGCGAATTATGCACATACTCGATAATGACTAAAATCTGCATCAAAAATAGAAGTCACCCGAATTTTTCATGAAATTCATCTGCAAACATTCGATAGAACTTCTACTTTTTACATATCTTATCTCTACAACCAATTTTGCACGAAAGCATATTTTGTGAAAATCCAATTTCTGCATGATTTTTACATAAATTTTGCTTTTGCAAATTTAATTTGCTAAATTTCTGTAGAAAATTCTAATTTTCATCCCTCTTTTTTCACGATCTCACGTAAAACTACTGATTCTATTTGAATTTCATTTTTAGCAAAACTATACACGTATTTTGTACAAATATTTATTCTTTCAGAGACTAGTGCCTCAAATTTGTATGGTCATGGTCTCTTTGAATGTAATTTGAGAGAAATTCAAATATTGATTCTTTCTTATCCAATATATGGAAAATTAACAGAAAACAATCACGCTGGATTTTTTAAAGAATTTTGATTCTTTATGGATGCAAATTCTGGAAAATTTGCACTGGTTCTGCACAAATACGAATTCATTTCGAATCTAGTTTATGCACGAAAATTTGTTTACAAAAAAAAAATTTGGAAAACTGTTTCAATCATAACTCAGTTTTGTCAGCATCTGCCAAATTTTATGCATGAACATTGATTTACTGAACTCAGTTTCTGTCCGGATTTTGCACGAAACACTAATTTACTCATTATTTAGTTTCTTCCCGAAATTTGCACTAATATTGATTCATTCAAAACTCATTTTCATTTTAGAATGTTCTCTCCGTCTCGTTTTTGCACGAACATTGATGTAGTTAGAACTCTATTTTTGCTTAAATTTTGCATTAAACAGTGCTTTTATCATAATCTAGTTTATTCCAGGGATTTTACACGAAACACCGGTTCTATTTGAATCTAGTTTCTGTTCAAATTTTGCACAAACACTGATTTTATCAAAGTTTAGTTTCTAATCGGGTTTTGTACGAAACACAAATGTTTTCAAAATCAAGAAACCCAAAATATATCTGGATCAAGTCTCTCCCTGATTATTTTTACAAACACAAAACTAATTCCATTAGAATTCTGTTTCTGCTCGATTTTTGCAAGAACACGAAGACTAATTCTTTCATAACACAGTTTCTGCCCGAATTTTGCACGAACACAAAAATTGGTTCCTTCAAAACTCACTTTTTGTTTGATTTTTGCACAAACACGAAAACTGATTCTATTATAACTTAGTTTCAATCCAATTTTTTTCACACATCATCAATTGTTCACAGACTAAATATGATTTTTGCGATTGCGTAGCTTGACTATATCAATTGGTATAAGATTCCAGGGCTTTGATTTCACAATCAAGGCATGATGAAAAGACTTTCATTGGAACCTCGCACACTCAACAATGAAATCGATGAGATTTGGTAGAAAATGGAAACCTTTACGGTTGGATTACATGATGGTTTGCAACATGCGGCAAAAAGCCATTATTACGGTGCTTCAACAATAACACGAGCCTACTCGGATGATGAAGAGATCTTTGAAAATATTTTCGCAAATTCAATAAACAAACACAAACACATTAAACATAACATCATAGAGAAACATAAACTAGCATGCAATGGGTTTGACTTTCAGGTACTTTTTAACGTAGGTATAGAACAAAATCCACTTGTAAATCCTCTCCACTTTTGAGGTTCGAGATTCTGTAATAATTAACAACTAAGGGACTCAACTTTCGCACGATCCTTGTAGAAGACAAGTATGCATTAACTCAAGTGTATATGATTGATTGTTCATAATTCTATATCGATCCATTTTCTTTGCCTAAATAGAATTGCTCACCAAATGCTAGTTCTAGCAGTATGACAAACTTTTGGAATGTTTACCAACTTTAGATCTATTCACAAATTGGCCTACAAAGAAAATAACATTGAACACGAGCAAGGTGATAATGTTATCATAACCCTAATAGATATGAATCTCTACGCGCACATGATCACGACCTTATTGGCATCTATTGTCTAACTAGCAAAATACTCTTGATTAAACATGTAAAACATGCAGCAAAAAAGAATATAAAGCATTAGATCAATCAAAGATAGATAGATCGAGAAAACCCAGTTTTATTGAAGAAATAATGTAGGAAGATTGAATCCTTAGAGATGGGAAGGACACGACCCCAAAGACTGTCGTTCTTGCTTCCTTAAGCTTCTAATTTATCCTAAGAAAATGTAAATCTGGAAAATCAAAGGCTAAATACAAGGATATATAGTGCTTGTCAACCTTAGGTCAATTAGGTTAAAAATGGACCTTTAACCCTTTTACTTAGGGATTCTTGTTAAAGGGATTTCACTTGAGTTCTTGAGCTTGAAAAGGCTTGTAAGACATCCAATTTGGTCATATGGTCATATTAATGTCTTTACTAAAACTAAATTCGTAGTCCTTTAGCTTTGGCATTTCTACACATCCTTCATTGTATAACTTTTGATCCTCAACTCTAAATTACGTCAAACCAATTCCATACGAAAGCTTACTCAATTATCTAGCTCCTTCCAAATTTAATCAAAATCCAACAGTGCAAAGGCAGTCATATTGGATGATACTTCTAATGCTCGAAAACTGTCTAGAAACTAGCTTTTTCTACAATTATCTCCATATTACTGTCGTGAATAGTTTAGAGTAGTTTAATTGTTGGGTTTAGGGGTTTGAAAGGGGATTCATGGATTTATTGTTAGGTTGTTAGATTTGATGATTTCTTTAAGGTTTTTCATCTAGATTGTTGTTTGATGATTGTTGCTTGAATCACCATCTACTCTCACATTTAGAGTAGTGACCTACCCTTTTGAACCCTCAAACCTTTCCTTCAAAACCCTCTATTATTTCGATATGTGAGGTCTCTTTAGGAAAGTGCAAACATGGGCAAAATCCCGCGTGAATTGAAGTTGAATGACAAAGAGGATACTTCCTTAGAGTTAGCCTCATTTTAAGACTAACTAGATTCATAGGAGGGGAAAATCTTTGTGGTTTTGGGTTTGTCTAAGTCTTGGGAATAGTTAGTGAATATTGAGTCAAGTAGATGTTCCTTAGTGATTATATGATCCTAGGTTGTTTCAATAAGAAGAAGAAAGAACGAAAAATCGAAAAAAGATAAGAAAAAGAAGAGAAAGAAAAAGGCACTAGAGATTAGTAATAAGTTTAAGCTCTAACCTTAGAAAACTAAAAGCTTAGAGAGTCCACCCTTAAAAGAAAAAGAAACAAAGAATCAAAGTGATTAGATAGTGGCTCTTAAAATTGAAAAAGGTTAATAACTTAGAAGTCTAAAAGTTTAAGAATCTCTAGTTGTCAACAAAATAAAATAAAAAGAATGAGTGAGTTTGGTTCTATAAAAGTCTATGGTTTCTAGATTTAGGATGGGTAATATATTAATTAAGTGTTTAGATCCTTAGGAAGCAATGGGGTGGGAAAAATTAGAGGACGTAAATGCTTTGTACGCGTGAATTGTTCGGCTACCACCTTACTTTTTCCTAGTGTCTTGCACTACTTTGTTTGAGAGACACCACTTTAAATCGAGAGAACCTCTTCTTTTCACACTTCTTTACATTAAAACCCTTCTTTGAACTCCAAACCAAATGGATAAGATACATTGCCCATAAGTAAAGAACTCACGCCTTAGCTTATTTGAATGTAAAAAGGAATTGATGATGAGATAGTCTATGGATGCTTAGCTGAGATTCTAAGAGTTGGTTTTTTGATGATCATGGGGAAGTACTTAGACTCTTAGATGACCTTTGCACCATTATACTTGTGTTTGAGGATATTGCGCATAAGGCATTACTTTTCTTATCTTGGTTTTGAGTTCCCGCTAGCAAATCTCATTTCCGGGTTTGGTCTTTGTTGTTTGCTTGAGGACAAGCAAAGGACAAGTCCAGGGGTGTTGATGTGTACATATTTTCATGCATATTTTGATGCATTTTAGCTTAGTTTCATCCACTTTTAGGTTGTAAATATTGCATTTATGTCTTAGAATTTATTAGTTTGAGTCTATAGTCTAGTTTAGGAACATATTGCATTTACATACAATTTTCTTTGCATTTGTAGGTGAACTTTGAGATGGATTCATGGAGGCTCTAGAGGTGAATCTAAGGTGGAATCGGAGCTAAAAACCAAGGACAAAAGGAGCTAAATATTATGGAAGAAGTTGGGATCAAACAAGACATCAAAGAGGAGCAAGAAGCCACAAGAAGTTGGATCACCTTGGGTCGATGCTGCATCCCCTTGGCAGCTTGCTGCCCAATTCTGCGCAGCATTGACCCCTGGGTCGATGCCAGGTGACCTTGGGTCAATGCTGTGTAGCATTGACGTGAAAAAGACCCCTTTTTGGGCTCTCTCTCTCACTTCTCTTAGTATAAATAGACCCTTATGTACCAAGAACGAGGAGACACTTCTTTAAGCTTAAGAACACTTCTCTTTTCTTTTATTTTGAGATCTAAAGACCTTGTAATAACTCTTTATTTTGTTTGAGTGATTTGGATCTTATCTTTCTCATCTCTTTCTCTAGATCTATTCTTCTAAAATCATGGGAGCTCAAAGATCCATTTCTTGTCTTTGGATTTCCATGACTTTTAGTGAGTAGAACCATCTTGGATCTTGAGATATGGTAGGCTAGGGATAGATCTAAGGTTGTAATGGATGTTTTGGCTAGATCTTGGCATAAATTCCTTCTAGATATAGTTTAGTTCTTTAAAGTTCATTGCTTGCTCAAAGACACCTAGAAAGTGTTCGATGAAATGCTTGTAAGAACTAGACCTATGTTTTTCACCATGAGCTATGAGAGTAATTTGCCCAAAGGGACACCAAGGTTTTGAATGGATAAGAGGGCTTGAGACTCACTATCACATACATGTTTATATAGGCAACAAAAGAGAGTTGAGCCTTGTAATGTGTATAGGTGAATAGATCTCCGTCACGAGAGTGGGTTAATCGAATATATAAAGGGATCCTTGGTCTAGGAATAGCCTCGATCCTCTAATAAAGCCTTACCCAAGTCCATTACATCTTTAGATTGAACACGAATCCGTAATCATTGTCTCAAGATCCTATCTTTTTATTGATTAGATCCAAGTTTACTCTTTTCTTGCTTTACTTTTATGTTAGTTTGTTTATTGCTTTCTTTTATGTATATTCACTATGGTTAACTTTGAGTTCCATTAGGTTTAGTAGAGACCCGTGACAATCTCTTACTTGATCACCCCCTAGACTAGAACCTTTAGTGCATTCTCTTTGTTTAGGTTCTACTAGTATAAGTCTCTAAATCCTTGGACGACCCTAAAGCACTACGATTGATCCTGTTCTCTTGCGGGATTGAAAGTAAGGCAATAGGTTTATAAATAGTAAACTCGACCCACATCAAGGTCTCTAACCGAAAAAATAAAAAGGATATTCGAGAAGACGGTGGGGAAGACAAGGAAATATTGGTCAACAAGGTTTGTTGGCACTCTTTGGACTTATCAGACAACATAAAAGACATCTACTGGGACTACTCCTTTTCATCTTGTCTATGGAATGTCATGTCATCTTCCAGTAGAGATCGAGTATAAGGCTGAATGGGCAGCAAAGAAGCTGAACTACATCATCAAACCTGCTTTTGAGAGATGAATAATTCAACTGAATGAGCTTTAGAATTCCTAGATTTACAAGGAAAAAGCTAAGGCGTATCATGATAAGATTGTTCCTCAAGTATTTTCACCAAATGAACAAGTTGTGATCTTCAATTCACACCTAAAACTCTTTCCCGGAAAGCTGAGATCCAGATGGTCTGGACCATTCAAGATCAAAGAAGTGAAACCATATAGTATTGTTGTATTATGGAATAGAAATGGAGAAGATTTCACGGTCAATGGACATACCTCAAGCCATATCTTGTAGACATATACTACACTAAAAGGGAAGCAATTCCCTTAAGCAATCTACATCCCATTTAAATGCCCATGAGTTGAGCTAATTAACTATAAACTAGCGCTTTATGGGAGGCAACCCATATGTTTTATTTCTTTAGTTTCATTTGATTTTGATTTTTAGACATTGATCGTAGGAATAATTTGTTTAATTTTGGCGTTATAAGTTTTTCATAAATGTTTTTAAATTTTAAATACTTTGTTTTCGTAGGAATCTACTTTGGAATAGAAGGAAATGGAGAAAAATCAATGCGGACATGTTCTGGACGTTTGGCCAAAGTACTGGGTTTCACCAAAATAAGGGAATCGACCAGTCACAGGAACACCGCCACCCGGTCCCATGAGATACCCAACACCAGCCCAAGGAGCTCCATGACCAGTCTCTAGCCACAAAACACCCCCGACCGGTATCAAGGGCATTATGCCTCAAACGGCCAAGGCACTTCTTTCCGCACACCGGCCGCGTGCTCTCACACGTCCAACCCCTGTCTCCCACTTTCCGCTAACTGGTCCAAGCACTCACCAAGCCTCTACCCATCCTGACCATTCATTTTCACATCCTGACAAACCCATTATCCATTAGGACAAGCCTACGACCAAGAAAAACAATCCCATACGTCCAATTTCTAATTTTCTTGGCCGAATTATGCATTAGCTCGAATCATTCAAGGTAACCAAGTCAATTCATCATATATGTACCGTTTTATTGTGATTTTTAGGATTAGAACCTCAAGAACACAAGGATACACACTTGAAACTACAAGGAGCCTATATTGAGCAGTTTCTTACATCTTAGCCATTTCATTGATGTCAAGTACGAAATCAACCATGTTTTTTTTTGCAGCGCCTCACAAAAGATATAAGGGACATTTAAAAGCTTTTAAACACTATCAAATATCTTTAAACACAAAGGCGAGCCTATGGAGCAAAAATTGCAAGAATTTGGACATCAAAAAGAACTCCAGCAAAGAGTATTGTGTTCAAAAAGAATATTCTTTTGCAGCTATGAATGATCCAATCAAGGCAGAACCATTCTTCATCTACATTTAAAGGCTCAAAAATGCGATCAAAGGAACAAATACCACAACCGGAGCATTCAAAGAGCAAACTAAGCCAAATCAACTTCCACGCCAGCTGAAAATCATCAAGTACTTCCAGAAAATGTGAGAAAGTGGTTGGCAGAGATCTTCATCGACATTTGACTCATCAGGACACAAAACCGACGAGTTTGGTGTCTCTAAAACTATTATCCAGTAGTTGAACCAAGTCCTAATGCTGAAAAAACCTGAATAAAATTGAAATTTTCTGAAGAACAACCCAAAAAGACTTGGAAACGCTTATACTTCACTTTGGAGGGCCTGATTGGCCAAAAACCGAGGAAAACTCGGCCAAGACCAAACCAAGATCCGCCAATCAAACCAATCTGTCTAATTGACAATTTACTACTTAGTAGCATATAAAGAAGGCGTCTCTCAAGAAAACCCAGCCTCAGAACGGTCAGAATCGCACCAACCCATTTTCTCATCAAGATGAGCCTTACCGAGCATTTCGATGAGACCACACTCGTCCCCAACAATATTGGTATGAGCTCTAGCTTTTATACTTCATTTTTACTAAATTTTCTATTTTGTAGTAAGTTTTTAGTTTGGTCAGAACAGTCTTCCCAGATTACAAAAATGAACCATTATTCTTTAATTCGGTCTACCGAAACATCAAAAATGGCCGTCCAACTCTCCATATTTTTGACCAGCAGCTTAGTAACTCATATTCCCTCTCTTTTCCATTAGCTTTTAGTACCTTTCCCATTTTATTTTACACTAAGACGGTGTAAGTTAAGTCTGGGGGTTTCTTATTGTTACTAATTGTTTTTCTTGATTTTTGAGTCGTTTTCAAAAAATTTCAAAACAAAACTTTTTATTGAGTTAAAACAGTCCCAAAAATGAGCTTGATTTTGAGCTAATTACATGATAATGACTAGTGTCAATGGTTGATGGAATTTTACCATTTGGGAAAGCCCATGTGGATCAGTTAACCAAGGCACCATATCACTTGATGTCCAGGTAACCTAAGTCACTCAACACTTAATGAACTTAATTTTCTTTTCTTGTGGCTTGGTATACATTGAATCAGACTGGTCTTCAGATTCGAAAACATTAGTCTACTGTTCCCTCTTTCCTTTTTAATAAAAATCTTCAAAAAGATGCTTATGCTTGATGGATTTTGGATGTAAGGCTATGAAGTGAGTAAAAAGAACTCAAATCCAATTAAAATCACAGAGCCAATAAGTTCAAACATGGTTAAAGAAAGATAAAAAGATAGATAGAAAAAATAAAACGATACCTTAGAAAAGTAGGGAAAAATTGATTCTCATGAGGCTGATAGAAAAAATAAAAGGATATATGATAGATAAATTCTTAGCAAGTTTTAAATTTAAAATGTCATTGAATACTAACAATCTCACTAGCCACAAGTATATGGCAATGCTATTGTTGTATTTAAGGTATCGATCCATTGAGAGCTAAGTATCTAAGCACTAGGATTGTAACAAAATTCCCTAAGCTAAGAAAATAGGAAGAGAGTGATGAAACTACTAGCTAAGAGATGAGAAATGCAAAGAACAAAAAACAGATGAATATAAGATAAAAGAAGCATTGGACCATGGGTATAACTATCATGAGAATGAAATAACAATCAAACAATGATGCAAACATTGGATGAAGCACTATCCTAGAACATGGAACTCACAACTAATACATTCCCACAGAACTAATCACTTCATAAATCACATAATTGACAAATTTCCCAATTGCAATCAAATAATCAATGAGCAATAATAACAAATCCATTTGATTCACTAAACACCCTAATCATCAATTCCCATTGGCTAGGCATGTAAAGCTCACATAAGATTGGTTCAAGCATTTCATCAAACACCTTCTGGGCAACAAAATGCACTAAGCCTAGAATGATTTTCCCAAGCCTAATCTAGCATTAAGTATAATCAGATATGAAGGATCTAACAAGATACAACATAAACTATCATCATTCAATCATCAAACCAACCTAATCTAGATAACCCATGATCCAATTAAGAACTACTCGCTAAAAGCCATGAAAACCCAAAGACTTGTCACCATCCTTGAAGATTCATGTTAGAAGAAGAGAAGAAATGAGATGAGATGGATAAGATGCAAACAAACTATTGAAAATGTAAGAAAGATCCAAACTTTACTAAAAATGAAGAAACATTGAAGAACACATGAAGAACAATAATAAAAGAGACATCAAATGCATTAAAAACTAAAAAGGATCCAAAACAAAGTATGATTATAACTTGTTTAGATCTTAAAACAACCAAAATATATGAAAAACTAAGAAGAGAAATTGTTTCTAAGGTAGCTTAGGGTTCTGAAGAGGTTAACATTGAGTATATATAGGGAAAAGCGTTGAATTGGGTCTATCCTGGACAAATCGGGTCGAATCTAGGCAAGTTTGGTGTTTTCGGAGATTCCTGGCGGTCCAGAAGGCTCTACCTGGCAGTCCAAAACCTCTCTCCAGACCGCCAGACTTCTTAGCAAGCTTTCTTGGCGGTCCAGACACCTCTAACTGGCGGTCCACAACTCCTCAGCTCAGGTTGCCGGGTTTCAGACATGTCTTCGGTATTTCACATATAACTTTTGAACCGTAGCTTGGAATGAGCTAAAACCACCTCCAAAATGAAGCTAACTCAATTTCCTATTTTTTTCGTAATCTGAGCTCAATCCAATTACGAGAAGGCATCTTTATGATGACATATTTATGACACTTAAGACAGTTCTCCATCTAACATCTACCCATTTGCATCCAAGAACATTTTTTCATGATTCTTTAAGCTCCATGCCTTTTGCATCTTTCAATCCATCCATTGAGCTCCAAAGTACCTAAAATTTCTAAAGAAATGCAATGCAAAACACCAAATATAGCCCAAGACTCTAAGATTATCAATCTAAACTAAAAGAGATTGAAAACCATGCAAAAATAATACTAAAAAGGTACAAAATATACAAATATCAACTCCCCCGGACTTGACCCTTTCTTGTCCTCAATCAAGTGAACAAAGATCAAACAGAGAAAGAATTTTGAAGGTGAGGACTAATAATCACAAGGAAATGGAAAGGTAGTTGAAATGAGATCCTTAGGAAGAAGTATCATATAGCAAAAGTCAATCTTACTCTCTTGTACTTCACCATACTCATTCCAAGTCATGCTAGCTAGTCTACGCCTAAACCTTCACAAGCATTCATATCCAACAACCCTTTAACATTCATTTAACACTCTTATATGGAACTCACCTATGGGAAAAAAAATCAAAAACCACTTGTCTTGGAAGAAAAGGCCTTTGAATGAGCAAGAGAGGTTTTCTTTAAGTGTTTTGTGGTTTTCTCTCAAAGAAGATATGCATTTCAATTAGTAAAAATGAGGGAGAAAGGGACAATTCACTCGTACAAAGACTAGCCTTCTCTGTTCCATTCCCATTCCCAAGTATATTCCCTAGTTATACCCTTCTTTCTTTCTTATCCAACCACTAAGAACACACCAATCATTACTCAATGAAGACTTTGTTTTCTTTAGTAAAAAACTCTAAGGGTATTTGCTTTCTTTTTATTTTTACTATAGCTCTTATTTCTACCTTTTAGATAGGTTGATCCTTTGTTTCTAATCCTTTGTACTATAAGCTTTTCATTTTCTCAATATAGGATCTTTTCTTTATTTCTTTTCTTCAAAATATTGAGCTATCTTTTCTTTTCTTTTCTCTTCCTCCTTGAGTGTATCTATTCATCCTTTTCTTCTTTTAAAATCTATATCATTGAACCCCTTCTTGTCAATACGGAACATTCCCAACCCATTATGCATTCGAATCGACTTTCATCCTATCTATACTAGTCTTAAAGCGAGACTAGTTCTAAGAAGGATCCTCTTTGTCATCCCAATACTCACGGGGTTTTATACATGAATGCATCAAAAGAGACCTCACTCAATCAAGAACAATGTGGGGTTCGAAACAAAAAAGGTTTGGGTTCAAAGGTGTAGAACCATCCTTAAAATGAGAATGGCCACTCGGATTGGTTAAGGGTGGTAAAAAGGGATAAAACAATCTGAGTTTCAATGTGTTTATACCATGGTTAATGCATTTCAAGCCCATAAGAGAGATTAATTTCAAGGTTAAATTACATTTAAGTTCATTAGGATTGAATTCAATACATGCAAGGTCCAATTTAGATGCAAAAATTAAGCCGAGAGTTCCGAGCATGAATTTTCCATTTTTTCGGTTTGGCTAAGCTACATGATACTACTAGCAAGGGTCTCAATTCAACTCCTAAGCATAATCCAAACGCAACAATTCAATCATAGTCCTCATGCATATGCATCCTATATGCTTCTAAGACTCGATCCAAAAGACAAGAGTATGAAAAATGCAACTACATGCTTTCTTTTTTTTCAAAATTTAAAAATTTTTTCCTATCTCTTAACTATTAACAATGCAAGCTAAGCTATATGAGACTCAAAGAAATCAAAACAAGACAAAGCAATTAAAAAGACCATTAGCAAACATTCTCCTCCCGCAGACTTACTCATCACCGTCTCGGTGAGTGAATATATCCGACGAAGGAGATCAAACCACAATAAACCAAAAAGAAAAATGGTATAAACAATGGATAGAGGTGCTAACTTGGAGTTATGTAGGGAGGCGGGTTGTAGAGAACCCTTAGCCTCGAGATATCTTGGAAAACAATTCAATTTGAGCTTCTTGGATTTGCCTTTAGTTTCCTTAGAGTCATTCTATGATCTTTCCGAGGTGGTGTTTTGATTGAGTTTGGTACCTAAACAAGAGAATTAGGTAATGTAAGTATTAAGAGACAATTAAATCCGAATGAAATGCTAAGTGAGAGTATGAACCATAACCATTTCAAGCAAAAGTCAATATTCAATTGATTCTACTCAAATCAACTTAGCAAAATCATTCAAACACTTTCCAAACTCTAGCTCATACGGTTTATAATTCCAAACCAACTAAGTTAGACCAAATTCACCAACATTTTCTAATATCAAACCACACAAACTCAAATTCATGCATTGCACTAATCATTGACATCTCTAAATTATGTGCTTAACTCAAATTCAAACAATCAACTTAGCAAATTCTAAGTGGAAAGCATTCTTAAAAATTTAACTCAACTCAAAGGAACCATGAACCACAATTCACCCTAAACATACTCAAAATCCAACATAAACCACAAGCATAACATTTAAAATTGAACTTAAAAACGAATAGAAATAAAAGGATACTCATTGGATTGCCTGCCAAGTGCGCTTGCATAATGTATCTAAGCTTGACATTGTCTTTTGGTTCCCTTGATGAAGCCATGAATCACCCAACTCATATTCATCATAGAACCACCCCTTGATTGTCTTCATCCTTATTTCTTCAAAAGGAATCCTTCTTGGAGCATCAACACACATTTCTTTGGTGGAGATTAGGCTAAAGTCTTTGTCAAAGGGCTTGTCCATTTGAGAATCTTCTTCTTGAAACCTTTCTTGAGGTTCTTCAATGTTCTCTTGTTGTCTCTCCTTGGACTCTTCCTTATTGACTTCCTTGTTGGCCATGGAGATCACATGTGGTTCTTATTTTGTTGAGGGATTCCATACTCTTTGTGCATCATCCTCAAACTTTGCATTCATAGCTTCCATACTAGGATATCCGAAGAGTTCTTCAAATTCACTGATGCTCTCTTCTTCTTATTGAATATCATCTAGTGTGGCTTCTTCTTTGCTTGAGGTTTCATCATAATTAATGGAAATCTCCTCTTTTTCCTTTCTAATTTTAGTCACCAATACACTTTTCAAAGGGTCTTCAAGGTTTTTCCCAACGGTGCCTACTACTTGTTTGGTGTTGTTGAGTGAATCGCTTGAGATGCAAACGGTCTTGGCTTCATTGTCATATCTTATCTTAAAATCTTTATCAATCGTGCATCCAAGTTGTGATTCAAACTCCATAATAGCTTCTTCAGCCTCAATTAGGAATTCATCAATGCTTTGATCTTCTTCTTCAAAAGACTCCTCAATTACAAAGGTATTTGCTTCAAGTGCTTCGTTTTTATCAAGAGATAGACACATATCTTCTTGCTCTTGAACACTTGGTATATCTCTCGTGTCGTTTTCCTCCACATGTACCAATTTATCTTCCATTTGACAACCAAATTGGTTGGCCATAACTTCCATCTTGGTGAAAAAGGAATCAAAGGTTCTTTCTCTCTCAATCCTTGTCCTTTCTTGTTCTTCCAACAACTCCTTAAGCAAATTTTGGTTCTCATCTTCTTTTGAAACTTAGGAAGAATGATTCTTTTGACCTTCGCACTCTGTTTCCCAATATTAAGATCTCTCACCATATTCATGTGAATACTCATGTGGTTGGTGTTCCCTTGAGGTGGACGACTCATAAGTTCCATGGTAGCTAGGGGGGGTTTGAAGCTACCTCTCTTTATTGTTCTTCCAACATGAGATTCAACATTGAATTCATGTAGGAAGACATCTTCTTTCTCTCTTGTGATTGTACCTCGCAAAAAGAACATAACACTTGAAAGAAAGTTAGTAACCAATAAAATAAAAGAAAACTTAGTCTAAAGAAACTTTGAAATCCTAATGTTAAATCAAACTAGCTCCCTGGCAACGACGCCAAAAACTTGATAGAGAGATTCTTAGCAAGTTTTAAATTTATAATGTCCTTGAACATTAACAATCTCACTAGCCACAAGTATATGGTAATGCTATTGTAGTATTTAAGGTATCGATCCACTGAGAGCTAAGGATCTAAGCACTAGGATTGTACCAAAATTCCCTAAGCTAAGCAAATAGGAAGAGGGTGATGAAACTACTAACGAAGAGATGAGAAATTCAGAGAACAAAACACAAAGACGAAAATAAGATAAAAAAGCATTGGACCACGAGTATAATTATCATGAGGATGAAATAACAATCAAACAATAATGAAAAGATTGGATGAAGCACTATTTTCGAACATGGAACTCACAAGTATGAATAATCCATTCCCATGGAACTAATCACTTCACTAATCACATAATTGAAAATTTTCCCAATTGCAATCAAATGATCAATGAGCATTGTGGGAACCGAAATTCGCACTGTCGATATTCGTATTCGGAGAAAAGCCAGGAAACCCTAACTTTCCTTGAGGTCGCGAATATCTGCTAAACCAACAATGACATATCAAAAGTACGAAGAAAATAGATGACGAGATAAACGTAAAAGAGAATCGAAAGAAAATAGAGCAATAGAGATCTTATTTCGAATATGCGTTGAGCGTTTAAAACAGGTGGTAAGTCGTAGCCACGAGAGCTGTCGGCGAGTATCCTAGTTCTAACAGCATAAGACTGGTAAACCTAATTGAGACGTAGCTCACTAGCAAAAAACGAAAATAAACCTAAAGCTCTAAGTACGAATTGTGAAGAAATTTCTGTCTCTCCCTTTTTGATCTCCTTAGCCCCTCTTTTATATGCCTTCGTTAGCTCATCTCGTTTCCTTTACTTCCCTAGATTTAAGCATATCCTTCCGTGTAAATATTCTTTTTCGGGAATATTCCATATCTTTACGAGTTTTCCATATTTATCTTCAGATTTTGACTTTATCGTATTTTCCTTTTATCTTTCGCCAAACTCGGGTAGATTATTGACGCATTTGGGCCCGTTCTCGTTCTGAAATCGTAAGTGGACTTTTGTCGCATTTTGGGTATTCGTGGGCCGTTTAGCAACAAAGTGATTTTTACGATTTCTTTTGGAGAAATCGTTCTTTGTGCGACTACAAGGTGATGGTTTTACGAAATGATAAGAGCAATCGACTAGTTAAGACAATGTCGGTATTCAAGTTAACCATTATCGTTTTATATGATCGGTACGAAGTTTTTACGAAAATTACAAGTTATTATGATTATTGTCGCGAAGCTTCAACGGAAACTCCAATCGAGACGAAACAAGAAATGCTCGAACTGCGATTAGAGGGAGAAGACGATTGGGAAAGTGTGGTCTAGTCAACAGTGGGAGACTAGACTATACGAGAGTCTAGTCGCCCAACGGGCGCATAGACCGTGGGTCTGCGCCCGCTGGGCACCTAGGCTATGAGTCTGGCGCCCGTTGGGTGCCTAGACCGTGAGTTTAGGCGTCCAACGGGCGGCTACACTTGCCGTTGCTCGTACTGCTCATATTTTCTAAGCGACGCGATTATCCGTTATTTACGGTGACTTCTTATCACTCCGAAACTCGTTTACTGAGGTCTGTCGGAGGTCTCGGACGTTGATTTTGTTATTCTCGCTTAGTTGTCCGCGAATGACTGGACTTTCCGAAGAGGCCTCTTATGGTTTGCTAGACGCGGAGCTTCGAGATTTGGTCGAGAGGAGATTGATTAGATGGTAAGAGCCTCGGAATTGATAATCCATTCACAATTTTAATTTTTGAAGGAGAGACGATGTTTCCGTTACTCTTTTAGGCATCGATTTCGTCGTAACCATTTTTGACCCCAATAATTCGAAAGTCTTGGGCGTTGATTTCGATGTTAGTGTTTTTGACCCCAAAAGTTAGCCCCCCAGCTCGCAAGTTTTAGGAATAATTCTTGCGGGCGAGTGATGTGTGTTTAATCGGAATCTACGACCAAGAGTGATTTTCCTCTCTCGAAAACTTTCTTCAATCATTTTAGTACAGAAAATTCCAATAAGTATTGCAATGTGATAGGATTGGGGTTGCGCCTCATAAAGGTTGCCTACATACCTTTGAAGAAGGGATCAAGCCTTTCTAGTTCGTTCTGGAGTTAAGGTTCTTTCGACCTGTTTTCTAGTGAGAACTTTATGGTTTTGATGTTTGTCGTGTAGAGATTGTCGAGCATATTGATGTCGATGTAATTTTGCATCGGACATTTGTCGGCCTCGAGACTAGGCTATCTGCTTTTAGATTTATGAAGTCGTGGATTATCTCCTTTTATAAACGTATGGAGTAGCCATACGCGGAGATGAGTGAAAGAATGTAAGTTTTCATCTCATTTCTAACGCTCTGCAGATCGTGATACTTGTCGTTGTGTAAGATGAGAATACCTTGTGGGAACCGAAATTCTCTCTGTCAATGTTTACGTGGTTCACGGATTCTCTGTGGCCAAAAAGCGGTGAGATCAGAAGATGAGCACGAGAAATTAGATAAAGTTACGAAACTAAGCTGCGAAAAGAATAAGACAAAAAGCGTGAGTAAAGCATATATGAATACAGATTGTGAGATCAAAATTAACATGATTCGTATGACGAAAGTAATATGAAACAAGAGGAATAACGTAAGTGAGATTGATACGAAACAGGTTACGGAACTAAATGCGTATAACAATGATAGGATAACAGGATTCGTGACGTGAAACAGTATGAACACGAAAGTAACTCGTAGATCAAAATGTGAACGAATACGAAGAACAATAACCATAAGACACACTTAACGAAGAAAGGAAAAGGAATCTTATTCAAATTCGTGTTTGAGCGTACGCAACCAGTGTTTAAGCCGTGGCCACAAGAGCTGTTGGCGAAGAATCCCTAGAACTACAGCGTAGACTCGTAACCTAGTTGAGACGCAGCTCGCTAGCGAAACAAAGTAAGAACCCTAGTTTTCTAAGTGTTTGTGGTGACGAAAATTGTATTGAATCTCTTATCCTTCTCCTTCGCACCCTTTATATAGGTCTTTGTGGGCTTGGCTCATTTCCTTTTTCATCCCTGATTCGTGCATATCTTCTCGTGGAAATATTTCTTTTGCCCGATTCGCATATATCCTTTTCGAGATCCTTCCTTATCTTCTCAAAACTTAACATTTTCGCGAAACTCTGGCAAACCGTAATCGTAAATGAGCCTGTTCTCACCCGAAATCATAAGTGGACTGTTATCGCGATTTGGGCCCTTTCGGGCCGTTTCGCGGCTAAGTGATTTTGAAGATTCCTTTTGGAGAAACCGTTTCTCGTAAGACCAAGCGGTACTAGTTTCGTGGAACGATAAGACTAATTGTATAGTTTAGACTCTTCCGGTGT